>CM046864.1:18118401-18205276 GCA_025617745.1 Heliocidaris erythrogramma | reverse complement strand
CCATAAAACATATCCAGGCTTTAATCCAAAGGAGGGAGGCGCAGTGCGATAGTACTAGTGTATGACGTTTTCTCACACTTTTAATGAAATACAAATTATATTTAACCATACAGGCTACCTTTACAAACCACAGTTTGGCGAGAAGCTTAGAATATAAAGCATACATATATAACATAATTATGTAACAAATGAAAGGACTGAATACATGTAGAACTCAATTTGAAAATACGATATTATTCATAAAGTCAACTTCCGTTGTAGGTACCACAATTGTATACATTATTTATTTAAAAAAGTGATGAATAATAACAAGTGATATGTTTACGTCGTAATACATTTCACGGGTACTATATACATGAGTGTTAATGTCGCATAATGTTTTGCATCCTTTTGACCTTCTACTCACTCGCATATTATATTTTGCTGTTATTGATTCTGAATCCCTTATGATACCGATAAAGACGATATGAAAGGAGAATGATACCCTGGGGGAAATCTATTTTCATGAAAAGAGAGGATAGAGAGAAGCAAGTTTTAAAAAGTTCCATCAAAATCGGTTACGAAAGTAATAGAAGTTTGAAAAGTCTCAATTTATTTTCTATGACGATCCTCAAATTGGCAAAGTTGCTTCAAAGTGATAGGTTTAGTAGTACAACTCTCCATATGTTTTGTAGACAGAATTTCATATTTTACCCATTATCTCTCAATGTGGAGCTTGTCTCCTTCTTACCTTAAGATACCATGGAAAAATGTATTTGACACAACATTATGTTTAGTTCACAAAAAGACAAGCAGCATCTTCAGAGATAATGAAGAAAATATGAAATTTTGTGTACCAAACATATTGAGAGTTGTACTACTAAACCTGCCATTTTGAAGCAACATTGCCAATTTGAGGATCGCCATAGAAAGTAAATTGAGACTTTTCAAACTTTAATAACTTTTTCATTTCGTAACCGATTTTGATGTAACTTTGTTTTTTTTTTAATTGCTTCTCTCAATCCTCTCTTTTTCATTGAAAAGGATATTTCATCAGGGTTTCATTCTCCTTTAAAGATGATAGAATGAATTCACACTGCAAATTTGTTCATCAAAGTTACCATGGTAATAAAACTATATTTGCGTAGGATAGGCATTGGTGTTTGTAGGTTTTCACTATCATCATGATACTTTTGGTTTGATCATTCAACCTCCCCCTCGTTTAGTTTAGTGGGATGGTGAAGGGATCGAACAATGTAAATTAGAAATATAAATACACTGTAGAATACTTACAGGCAACGGAAGACATACCCTGTCTCATCTTGTGTACTGTGAAGATTAGAGCAGTTTGGCCTTCGTTCTAAATACAAATATTATAAGGGCACTACATTCACTTCAAATACTGTACATCACCTTCGGGTGAAGGGCGAATGAATTCATCGACATAATTTGCTCATTAACACAGTTAGTATATTAATGAAGTGTACACATTGTAGGGGGATGGACGCCCCAAAGCAACAGTACTGGAAGGAACAATCAAGGGAAAGGTGCATTTTTACAAGAAGAAGAAAACATCCATTACTCGGGGTGAATCAGAATGTTCTGGCTCCACAAATAACAGAATAATAGCTTTCTTTGTAATTCATCGATGTCCATGTACCATTCGGAAGAAAAACGTCTGTAAAGAATAGATGCTGAAAAGTATTTTGAGCAGTTTCATAGCTCAACAGATTTGTAGAGATCAGGGCCCTGTTTCATCAATCAATAACAAAATTGCAATAACTGTTATAAGCTACCGAAAGCGTTGAACCTGATTGGCTGTGAGCAAATTTGTCATATAACTTTGGCAGTTGTTATTAATTAATAATATGTTTTATGAAATAGGAGCCAGGTATAAGTGTGACTGCAAATATACAAAATGTTAGGGCTCTAATACCTCCACCGGTTATCTGAGATGCATTCAACCTTGTACGCCACGGAGGTAAGGTGTTGGACTTCCTACAATGTTGTTTGTTTTATAGGTTTTCCCCGGTCAATTTCGTAAGATCGTCAGTCAATTTCATTTTGCGTGCATTAAATTTCAAGGATTTAGGTCGCGCACAGCCGATTTGTAATTCAAATTCATTTTCATATCATTCGAATTTGTATTTATGTCATTTGAATCTAAGTTTTTGTCAATCAAATTCGCACTAAATGCACCTAGTTCGCAAAACGGTCATTCAATTTAGCAATGGCAAGGGAATTGCGCAATACTGTTATTCCAGCATTCAATTTCATTTCGGATCATTCAACTTAACACGTTGAGCATTCAAAATCAAATGTAGTTCCAGTAAATTTTGTCAGTTGATAATTATTTGGTATTTTCATTCTTTCCTTATGAGTTTTCTGCACACATGGGTGTGTTTTTCTATAATCAATAACATTCTTTTATTTTTCTTCTGATTTATTATTTTTATTTTATTTTCTTCTGATTTATCATCATTTTGAAAGTTAGTTCTAGGACTTTTTGTTCTTCATTTCTTACGTTTATAGTGCCTGCAGAATTGCAGATTTTCTTGATTGATTTTTATTCTTTTTCATAATCTTTTTTTTTTTTCATTTATTTTCTTGATTGATTTTTATTCTTTTTCATAATCTTTTTTTTTTTTCATGTCTAACTATATATATATATATATAAAGTGAGTGTGTCACTGTGTTGGCTGTCAATGTATACTCTGAAAAATGTTATTCATAACGTACATGTAGTTATCATGAATTATGTTATATATATAATGTTTCCTTTGTATAGTAGGCCTATGTCATGTTGGGCAATGTATCTCTTTATTTCATTTAATTTTTTTCGCATTGGGGATAGGGAAGTAATTCAACATTGTAACTTAGAGTCCAGATTATGAAAGTTCGAACATGATGAGTTCCAGCATGATTCAGCCATCTATTTCCCGGCGGTCGAGGCATCTCGGAAGGTAGGTTTGAGTGTGCCGATACCAGCGCGCGCACTTTACTTGGGTGATGGCGTCGATGTTGCGTCTTGCGACTTGCTGCACAAGATGGGTTCGCCATTCCTGCATGGTCATCCCTTCTCCTTCTGCAGCTTCTCGGTCACCAACTCTCTGCTGCCACTCAGCTCGGGCTAGGTCTTGCTTGACGGCAGCCTTGAACGCCGAATGGGCCATCTCGGTGAAATTCAGGAAGGGTGAGTACGGAGGAAGGAGTTTGAGGCTGATCCGTGGGTCGACATCATGGGAGCTGGGCACGAACATGTGACCGCGCATTGTCGTACACCAAAAAGATGGCCTCGTCTGCCGGGAAGAGGTTGACACACTCACGAACTGTTGCAGCCAAGAACTCTTCGAAAGAGTCTCTCGTTACGGTCTCGTTTGATATGGAGTGGTGAACAAGGCCAATCTCTCCCGACACGGCAAAGGTGACGTTACAGTTCTTACCACGTTGACGATTGACAACTCGGCGAACCGGGACTCCTCGAGCAGCCCTTCCAAATGACCGCCTGGTCCATATGTTGTAGCCACACTCGTCAATGAATACACAGTGACTGATCACGCCTTCCTCCATGAACCAATTCGCGTACTCGACGCGCTTGTCCAGGATTCTCGGATCATTTCTGGCATCCGGCACATCTTCGGCTAGCTTCAAGCTAATCATCATTCCATCGAGTGCCCTTCCGATAGTGCTCACCGAAACAGGGGGCTTCTGGGGCAGTGCTGCCTCCAAGTCCCTCTTCATCTGGTGAAGGGTAGCGAGGGGGTTGGCATCAATAATAAGTCGGAGTCTGGCTCGCATTTCTTCGTCAAGCTTGACGTTTTTCGCCCCTCCTCGTGGCAACTTGTCACGTCTCCCTTCCCGCAGGTAGGTGGCTACTATAGACCTGGCGGTACCTCTTTTGATTCTGAGTGCGTCTGCAAGTTATAAGTAGTCTGCCTGGTGTCCTTCAAATGTATCAATCAGCCTATTCCTGTCTTCATCGGATGTACGCCTATATCTAATTCTGGGCTCAATTTTGACGAGAGAGATACCTACAACAGACGTGGCCCGAATCAAAATGTGTGTAAGCAATGGGGAAATGAAGCTTTATACGACAGACTTATATAAGTCTGTCGTATAAAGGATTTCATGATAGCTGCAACAACTGTACATGACGAAACATGTTATTTTAAACATTACGACTTGAATAGATGAGCAAAAACACACAAACGCTAAATACATGCTAAATTGAATGAACTCATTACGAATTCGAATGCCCACGTGCGAATTTGAATGCTCGAAAAGACGCTTCCAAGCGAGGTAGCGAATTCGAATGCTCTCCACGCATATTTGAATTTGAATGATGTAAACGCTAAATGTCTTGACCGAAGTGCGAATTTGAATGACCTCAAAATGAATTTGAATGATAAATTTCATGGCACAGATCTTTTTCGCGAATTTGAATGACTCCCTTATTAAATTGAATGACAAATCTGCGAAATTGACCCGGGAAAACCTATATTAGAGACTGGTCCCCGGTAGATCATACTTGAAGAAGAAGGAGATTTTAAATACTTCATTTTCATTTTGGGAACCCCAGTTTAAAATATGAGCAGTGTATATTTTAAAACATTCCTTAATTAAGTCATTTAGCATTTTTAATTAAATGAAATGAAATTTTGTCGTTCGTTTATAATTTTTCATGATATCCATTCAGCATATAATTTTTTTAAAATAAAATTTCATCTGGATTAATGTCATACCAATCAAAGCAACCTAATTATCAAAACAGTACTAGCAGTCAGTTTATGACAATATTTATATCCCAGGAATTCCACGGTACTGTAATAATACTCGAAATAAACTTGAGAACGACAATGTGTCGACACACTTCAAAAATCAAAATAACGTGTAACTTGTCATTCAGGTTTAACATCCAAACCTCACAGAGCTTTATTTGCCGTTGTATAATTGAATTTTACAACTGCATCTACCATATCTTATCCCTTCATAGTAATGAATTTCGAGTCACGCTTAGGTATTTACTTGTATGTTTTCAACGTACACCCGCGTAGCCAGGATTTCATTAGGGGAGGGGCTGACAGACTGCCTGCGCGAAGCGTGCGCCCTAGGAGGAGGGTGGGGGGGGGGGGGGGGGGGGGGGGGGGTGTTCCCCTATGCACAGTAAATACCCCTATTCGATAACAAGTATATATACAACTATACATCTGAAAGTTGTTTTTTTTTTTGTTTTGGTACGAGTGTTCGTATGAAAGACTTTCATATGGGTTTCAAAATAAGCTCTTATCATGGCATATCCCAGCTAAATCAAACAGGGGATCAAATGAACAATATTATGTATCGATAATTGGAAAGCATCCCCCTCACAAAACCGTAATTTTGCAGATTATAATGAATAGCTCCATGGCCGAAAGGGGGGGGGGGGGGGGCAAAGTAGTCCCACCCCCTCCCCACGAGAATATCTTTTGGTGTACTGTGATCAGCTTTCTAGTGTTCTAAAAATCAAATCAAATTGTCGCTATATGAAGACAAGCAGTGTATCTTAAGATTTTAGACACCCTGTCTACCAGTGAGGCCAAAAGCGAGGGGGATTTTCTCTCTATCGCGGGTGGCGGAAAAATCGTTCTTGCCCCCTCCCCCTCGCAACACCATAAATTTTAGGGGTAACCTCGCTAGTCATAAGGACCGCTATTCATAAAGACCACTTATTCATAAGGACCGCTCTCCATAACGCGCGACTAAATGAATAGTGGTTTGTATGAATAGCGGTCCTTCTAAAGGTGCTTCTTTTAGCAGAGAGTTGTTTTTCTGTCCTTCCTCACTAGACAAAAAATACATGTTATATGACATCAATCATTTTCCAGTTTTAATGATGAAAAAGTTTGCTCCAAAATATGTAGTTCTAAATTTGAATGATCTATAGTTTCTCACTAGATCGCTTCGCTTCCTCGCATTTCAGTAAATGCAGTGTTTATAAAATATTATACTGTAGGAACCCAGTCTACATCAAGACCCCGAAAGTGATTGACAGGGGCTTTCTTCTATAGAGGGATAGGGGCAAACTCGTTTTGTTCCCGCCCCTCGCAAGATATTATTATCATTGCTTCATTGTGATAGTTTTCTAGTGCTTTAAAATTCAAAGATGCACATTTCAAAAACTAAATTTTTCTCACTCGGTCGGGGAAGAGTGGGAAGATGCTTCTTTCTATAAAGGAATTGAGTCAAATGGAATTCGCCGCCCCCTCTCACAAGACAAAAGTGTAATGATCTACCACCAATCTTTGGCCGCTTGGTCGCTTTTTTAATGCAGTGTCTCGTCTGCACTATAGAGACCCTGTCTTCTATGTTAAGTCTTTGACATGCAATCTGCAGTAATAACATGCAGGCTGTGGTTATTATGTTTAAAAGTGTTCCAGAAGGCAACTGTAAAGTCTTTTACCCAGGGACGGGACCCCCCTCCCACCCCCCCCCCCCCCCCCCCCATCCCCCAAATTTCCCTTGTGATCTCATATTGCCTCATCAGTCTTGGCCAAATTATAGATTTGGTATATAGGCTGGTATGCTCCGTAACGTTTTAATACTACATAGAGCGATTTTAATCTATCGATCGCTAAGCTCCCTTGAAGGAGGCGCGATGGCTCAGTGGTAGAGTGGTGGTCTCGTAACTGGGAGGACCCGGGTTGGAAACCAAGTGGATGCGCTAGTGTCCTTTGGCAAGGCATTAGTCCGCATTACCAAGTCCCCCTCGGAGAGGACTCAGAGCCGTCGGTCCCCTGGTTGCTTATAACAGGCATACACATCATTCCTTAGCAGTCAGGTAAAATAAACCATCAAACCTTTTCAACCTTTTCAAACTTTTCACAATAAGGAATTTAGTTTCCAACTTTCCGAAGGTTTGCTAATTTAAATTATGATTTTGGCAGATGTTTACGCATATAAGTATTCTATCATGCCAAACTGAATACATAATTTGGTAAAGAGATTTTTTTTTCTCACTTCCTCGCATGATACAATGTAAAAGTATGAAACCTAGCCCATTATGTTCAAATTTTTGATATGCTGTGACTTTCCTGTGTGTTTTAAGTTACTATTTACTAATGCAAAATTTCAATACTATGAGAGCAGTTATTTGGTCACTATGCTCTCTCGCCTAATAATAAACTTATTCAAAAGTCATATAATCATGATAATAGGCCTACTGTAGAAACTGTTCTATTGAGAGAAAAAGTGTAAATACTTTGTACTATATGCCCAAAATATGCTCTAGGAAGCTATGTTTAAATACTACAAAATCAAATAGTCCGGGAGACATTGCTCACTCAGAATGTTTGAAAAGTGTATCCAGGTAAAACTCTTGCCCTGATTCCCAAAATGTCTTGAATCCTACTCACGACATTGTGGTCATTTTGCAACATTTTGGCCACAAATGAGTGTTTCGGTCACTTCTGGTAAGGGGTAATTTTCCCAAACATTCTTATCAGCGAAGGTTTGATAGGCCTATCATATGTAAAAATGTGCCCTGATTCGAGAGAAGGTGGTCTTATTGACAAACTAACAACGGAGTGGTAATTGTGACCACTATTTGACCAAAAATGACCATTTAAACACTAACAAATAATTCGTTTGAATTATTGTTTATTAAAAACAAATAACAACTTATCGTACATGTATTATCAAATTGTAATAATTCATGTCTTCCTTACCCCCGAACGATGAAAACGAATGTTGGCATTCGTGTGAGATTAGCCTGCATCTTGGTCCTGCAAAATTTAATCAAAAAGATAAAATAATCAATGAAGTCTGAGGTAATAAACTTAGTTCACCGATTTATGAAATGCCTAATGTCTGTCATTTCATCCTGCACATATCACCATAATACCGCAATTAAATGCAAATACATTATTTTCATTTCTGTTTTATTTTTGAAAATCATATTAATCTCGTATTGTCATTCCGTTACATAATAACGTTCAATTGGCCGTTCATAAATCAGTGGGCTAGGTTTAACGTATCAGGAAGCCACTTTCAAGAACATGGGCATAAAGGTTTGGAGTACACGACAGATTCATCGAAATCCACTTACCACTTACAGTGTTTATTGGCGAATTTAGGGGGGGGGGGGTTACAAGCGGCCCGTAAGTATTATTAGGTAATAATAATAAGGGGTAAGCAATAAAACCGGGACATTTCATTATTAGCTAGTGTTTCACTTTAATTTTAAAAAAAAAACACAGACGGTCACGAAACAGAAAATAATTTTCTATATTAATAATTTTTTTGGATTTAGTCCTTTTTGCATGAAAAGTTGGATTTTAATAGTCCCTTTTGCATGAAAAGTCCTGAGGGGTAATAGCTGTACACAAGGTTTATCATGAACATGAAACTAATATATCCCCTACCCTTCCTATTGGACTGTTGGAACCTCTGCCCGATAGAGCAACAACTTGAAATTGATTGATATTTGAGCCCCAGTAGCAGTTAACGCCCTAGTAAGGTCGTTCATTGCTAGTCCCTTGTTGACTTTCACAGCTCTTTCCATATAACCAGACAGCGGGCTTGCCCTACATACCTTCCCTTTCACATCACAACATTCATTCATCATTACTATCATCAGCATTATCGTAATCACCATCATCATAATCATATTATCATCATTATAATCAACATCATTATCATCATCATAATCATCATCGTAATCAATTTAATTATCTTAACAGTTAACATCGTTGATGCAATAATAAAACTGTAAGCATCAGCTTAACCATTTTCGACTTCAACTTTCTTCAAATCGCTTTCACATGCAAATCAAAATACAATGATCAACACAATAGCATGTACAAGCAAAAATAAATCATACAAGAGACAATTAAGTGCAAATTTCATTATTAATTTTCAACTCAAGTTACTTTAACACTTTTTGGCAAGAAAAATATACAAATTAAAAATTCTTTTTTTTTTTTAATCAGAAGGCATGAAGATAATCAGTCCATGCAAAGTTAAAAAAAACAGTAATGACAAATTCATTAAAAATGTTTGATGCTTGTATTGCTAATTAGTAAACAGAAAGACTTTATATTGAATTGTAGTGAGAGTTTATTGAAAAGTTGTCAAGAAACTTTACATACACTTCAAACAAACTAGTCACGTGTGACTAAATTACTTGATCATCTACACTAAGTCAAATTTGAAGAAAAAACATTATTAAACTGTCACAACAGAGATTAAGAATTCCAAAGAATAAATAATATGTTGAAATTATTTACAATGACAGACCAAAATTGATTAGTTGTCAGTGACAGTGTACACTATGCATGGATTACAAACATGAAAGTACACACATGGGACTACAATCTGCATTGTGAATAGGTCAACTCGCCTTCGCCACTATTTCTCTGGAATTTTGCTTGGTTTCTCTGGCATTCCTTTTCATTTGTCTTCTTTTTTCTGGGATTGTTATATCTGCAAGCTCCATCACAGTAGAATTCAGTGAAGTAATCAAAATCTTGATGAAAGCAATAATTTCATCCACGTATCTATGGGGCGCCAAGTGTAGCATGACTGATTGTGTTACGAAATCAATGATTTCGTAACGAAATCAACTTCACAAAGTGATTTCGTTACGAAATCAACTTCACAAAGTGATTTCGTTACGAAATCAACTTCACAAAGTGATTTCGTTACGAAATCAACTTCACAAAGTATTTTCGTTACGAAATCAACTTCACAAAGTGATTTCGTTACGAAATCAACTACTGCAGGTGATTTCGTTACGAAATCAACTACTGCACTTGATTTCGTATCCGAAATAAAGAAGCGATACTTAGCTGCCGATACTTTACATTGACATACCACCGATATGGAGGCCTAGGTTTGGCCACCAGCCGCGCCGGCGTGGCATGCATATACACGTACGTACACTGGATGTGTTCGGATGAATAGTTTGAGGAGGTATAGTCGTTGTTTTAAAAAAAGAAATGCGATTACATTATTGTGTATGTTTCATGAACTTACACCTAGATCTACATACTTATTAATAATCTTTGATCTAAATGATAGATGCAGGCCGGGGCCTGGGAGCCGGGGGTGCACCCCCTGGACAAAATCAGGAGGTGTACCGAAGCGTACTGAAGGGGGGGGGGGGGGGGGGGGGGGTGTTTGGGTGTTTGGCAAAAAGAGGAAGTTCCGGGTGTTTAAACACGCCCCCCCCCCCCCCCCCCCGGTATGTGTATGATATTATATTATAACATGTATTATATTATAATTAGATCTTAATAGAGTCTACGTGTCTTGATCTAGACCCTTTTAGGCCTAAGTACCAGTTAACATACGTATAGGCTCTCAGTCTAACGTTCAAATATAGTAACATATTCAGTGGCGGATCCAGGATTGAGTAAACGGGAGGGGGGGGCACACATAGCCAGGATTGGCTTCGTGAATGTAAAAAAAAAAAATTGGCTCTACGCCTTATACATCACGAAGCCAGGCGTTCTTACCCAGCAATCTAATTGCGCACGGGTTAGCAGGACTGGAAAATGCCCTGAAATAACACTTTTCTGATAACTCCCGCGACCGACAGCTCCTTCACCACAGCGTTTCCTCCTGATCGTACGTATTTTTACCAAAAAATAAAAAAAGGATTATAAGAAATTTCCGAAAACTCGCCAGTGTTTGTGTGTATCCATTGTCATGCCATATCTGCATGACAAGATGAGGCATGGAGGAGAGACACTGAAATGCTGAGGACATTTTTTTTTAAATTTTTTTGCTTCTCATAGAATTTTCAGTCCGAAATTCTCTGACAAGCCAAAAAAAAAAAAAAAAAAAAAGGTCCTCAGTATTTTTGTGTCTCCGGACAAGCAAAAAAAAAAGCTTTTTTGGGGGGCCGGGGCACGTGCCCCCTGTGCCCCCCCCCCCCCCCTGGATCCGCCACTGATATAGCTAGACCTAGAACTAACATAAGCCTAACATTTAGTCTAGATCTAGACTACATAAAACAATAAATTATTTCAAAGGAAATCAAACTTTGGTAGCTTTGGGAAATAGGTCTGGAAATGTCGAAGAATCCAGATTAAGTGAAGCAATTTTATGCTCATTTACTGGTAAATTGTTACTGTTGCCCTAACAGTACATCGCAAAAACTATGTCTCTCTTAATATATTTTGCCTCTAAATTGATTTATTTAGGAAACTTGGGCCTATTCATTGCTAAATTTCTTTTACATGTCATTCCAAGTCCTAACTCTCTCTCTCTCTCTCTCTCTTTGTACTGTATATCATAATTGCAATACTCATTCTTACTTCTCAATTGATTCATCTGTCATTATCATGCACATTATAATCACAACCTCAATCAAATACAAGAAATAAAATGAAATGATATATACTGAGAAAAATAGAATATTTTTATTGCTCACACAAATAAACTGTAAAAGAACAATTTAACGATTAACTACAAAATCCAGTTATACCCATTATTTACAAAAATAATGAAAAAATGAATTACATAAAATAATTTAACTAAAATGTACAATAAATGTTTCCATTTGCATTATTCAATAGTAAAACGATGTTGCAAAACATTTTTTTATCCCTTTCACCCAATGCCCCAAACTGGAAATTTTTATCCACTTTGACCAAATGCCCAAAACCGGAAATATTTATCCGCTTTGAATCAATGCCCAAAACCGGAAATATTTATTCAGGGTTGGCGGATTAAAACGCTTTGATTTAAATCACCTCGATATTTTTTTTTAAATCACTGATTTAAATCATCCCCATAGACTTGTGTATTATATACAATGTTTAAGGTTTTAAAAATGATTTTTCAAATGAAAATAATGGCAAATTTGCACATTCAGGCATTGAAAGGCACAACAATGCTGATAAATGGTTTCACAATTCCATTTGTACCCATACAAATCCAACAAAATCCTTCTGTTCAGACAAATCTTAAATGGAAAAGAGAATAAATCATATTTATGGTTGGGTAACAGGGTTGATAGTATTACTAAAATTGGTTCAAGTATGCTGGATGTGGGGGAGAGGCACTGTTATAATCCATTGGCATCTTTGTTTTCATATTTTCATGTTTTTGGCGGTTTGTCCATGCAGGTGTCCAAGTGTATACTTGCATACATACTGTGCGTTTGTATATATCCATATGTTATTTCTTATTACTGCTAGAACTTTAGAGCTGCTGATTGGTTTTTAATGATACCTGGGTCAAATATGTACCAATAAGCTGATTAGACTTTGAAGTTCAAGTGACAGTGTAAGGGCCTTGTACATTTCTGATTTTACCTTGTTACTGCATTGTCGTTATTGCTGAGCACACAAGAGACATTCAAATTTAGATGCAAGGTTTTAGCCCGTTACAAAGAACTTAAACTGTTATGGGAGTGTGGAGGCATAAATATTGCCTGTGATGCAGTTAAATTGCTCAGTTGAAATTTGTAACAATACTAATTAACATTTTTGCAAGGAACTCTGAAACAACTTTAACTCTGAAATCTAACCAGTTTATCCTTGCATCACAGTACATGCCTACTTGGCAACTCTGAAGTCTATTCAGATCATTGCTGCCTAAGAGTACCTACTTGACCGAAGTTGAATTAAAATCCAATCTAGTGGTCCTGAAGTTAATGTGATAACAAAAATATAACAGACAGACAGACAGACAGATGTACTCAAGGATGGAACTCTGAATGCACAGCCCAAAAATGTCCCCCGCTGCTTTAGAGTGGAGGCACAAAGGCAATTTTGAATTTGAAATAGGAAGACAATTTTTGCTTCTTTTCGAGAGAATTTTTAAAAAGTTGATTACATAAAAATCATGTGATTCACATGTAAAACACAGATTTCATTTTCTTAAAGCACCAATTTTAATTAACCTTGATAAGTGATATGTATGAGGAAATAATGATGTAATAAAAATTCTCTATAGGCAATTTCATATTTGAAATATATGTACACATTTGGTGCCTCTGGAGGAAATTTTTTCATAAATTGTTATTGGTTATGTAATATTTTTTAACTAGGCTAAATTACAGGGTAAACTGTTAAGAACAATGCTAGGGGTAAAATTTATGATAAGATCAAGATTGATGCTATCATTACGCTACGATTTCTTTCTAATTGAACATAATTTCTGATGAAATTAAAAAAAAGAAAAATTTAATCCGATTTAAATCAAAACTAGATTATCTTCGACCAGATTGGAAATGTATGGCATACATGTACACTCTCAAAAGTATTGGTCCAACAAAATTACAAATCTTTTCACTGAAAAAGAACAGGAGACAGAAAATTTATTTCATTTCATTTTCAAATAAAAAACTTACCATTGATGACTTACAATCATCAAATACACCAAGGAAATAGATATTTTATAGCAAATAGACCACTGTCCCCTTGAAATTTCTAAAATAGGTAGGCCTAGACTCCATACATCACGAACCATTTTTATGTACATAATGATCTCTATTACCTTTGAACTTTGACCTAACTAATCAGTTCATCGTCCCTCGCATATGCATACATGGGCCAAGTTAGAGGTTGATCTGTCAAACAGTTCTGAAGTTATTGCGAGAACGAACCATTTTTATGTATATAATTACCTCTGTGACCTTTGACCTTTGACCTTGAGACCCCAAAATCTAATCAGTTCATCGTCCCTCCTATATGAATACATGGGCCAAGTTAGAAGCTGATCCGCCACATGGTTCCCAAGTTATCACAAGAATGAACCATTTTTATGTATATAATGACCTCTGTGACCTTTGAACTTGAGACCCCAAAATCTAATCAGTTCATCGTCCCTCCCATATGCATACATGAACCAAGTTACAAACTGATTTAAAAAAAAACGGTTTGAAGTTATCGCGAGAACGAAAACTGGACAGACGTACGACCCAAAAACATAATGCCTCCGGCACCACATATGGTGGGCGGAGGCATAAAAATCTGATTTAAATTTTAAAAAATAGCAAACCCTGTTTTTATTCACTTTGACCAAATGCCCAAAACTGGGAATTTTTATCCATTTTTATGACCTAATGCCCCAAATCAGAAATTTTTATCTGCTTTGACCTAATGCCCCAAACAGGACATTTTTTATCTGCTCTGACAAAATGCCAAATCAAGCTTCATTTATTATTTACAAAAATAAAATTCATAAATACATTTATATACAAATGACTCCACTTGTGTATGCCTATATAGCAATACCTTGTCACCCAAAACCAGAAATTTTTATCCGCTTTGTACAAATGCCCCAAACCAGAAATTTTTATCCACTGTGATCAAATGCCCCAAACCGGAAATTTTTATACCCTGTGACCTAATGCCCAAAACCAGACATTTCAAATTCCAAAACAAGAACAATTGATTCTATGAATTGCCTCCCTAAAATATAAGGTTGTCCAAATACTGTGGATGAAAATACCTCTTCATGCATCAACCATTCAAAAGAGAAATTAGCAGGAGTTCACTTTCACACAAAAACGCAGGTTTTTATCGTGGTGTCAAACACACTCGGCTTGCGCCTTGTGCGTATAGTACACCACGATAAAAACCTTTGTGTTGCCAGATCACACCAACACACTCCCAACCATGTTATAGTATACTGTTGTCCATAGGCTGGGTTCACATAGAAGTATACGGTATACGATATTCGCTATTCGCTATTCGCTATATGCTATACGCTATACGGGCATGGCGAGTCACATAAGGTAGCACGCGTGTCCTACTGTAATATATGAGCCAAATGATTTTACACACTAAATTTTTTTTTTTTTTTTGGGGGGGGGGGGGGGGGGGTTGGGGGGATGTGATTGGAAATACTGTAGTTATGTTTCCAAATATATATTTTAACATTTCAAACATGAATCAGCCTAATTGATTTTATCAATTATTCCTATTTTTGCTTTGATGACATCATTTTTTATGGTGGGGGGGGGGGGGGGGGGGGTAGCTTGATTCTACTCCCCCATCCCAGCTCCGTGAAATCAAAAGTGAAATAATAAAGAAATCATTTTATAAACAATATTTTCTTGAATTAAATCTATTCCCATATTATTTAACTTATTATAAGAATAATTAAGTAATTAGTTAAATGTTGCTCGACTATACACAACAACATGGCTCAATTAACCCGCGCTGCGGGTTAGTTGAGCCATTTTGACCTTGTGTCTTCAATCCTTTCAAGGTCAAACAAGAAAGAAAGAAAAATGCAGAGCCCACATAAATCACACAGAATGTGCATGAGATATTTTTCTTTCAGTTAAAAAAAGGGGGGGGGGCATTTGACATAGTAACCCTAAAGTGTTGGATAACTTAAATACGACGGCATGTGCTATGAAATTCAATAAAATGAGTACCAAGAAATCCTTTTATTTGTAACTTACCTTATTTAACCAAAGCACACAATAAATTGTTTATAGGGAAATTCAGAACACCAGTTTCCACATCCGAACAGGATGGTATACGCTGCACGAAAATCGAACAAGTACGATTCCCACTATACTATACTATACGCAGCTATACGGCATTTTCGTATAGTGCCCTCTCATGTGACCCGGTATTAGGAAATCCTATTGTTCGATTCAAGCTATTCGCGTGCCCTCGAAAACGTGCACCGTATACCCGAATAGTATACTTCTATGTGAACCCAGCCTAAGGCTGGGTTCAACATAGAAGTATACGGTATACGGTATACGATATTCGCTATTCGCTATACGCTATACGGGCATGGCGAGTCACATATTAAAGGTAGCACGCGTGTCCTACTTTAATATTTGAGCCATATGATTTTACACACTAAAAACTATTTTTTTTTGGGGGGGGGGGGGTTGGGGGGATGTGATTGGAAATACTGTAGTTATGTTTCCAAATATATATTTTAACATTTCAAACATGAATCAGCCTAATTGATTTTATCAATTATTCCTATTTTCGCTTTGATGACGTCATTTTTTATGGTGGGGGGGGGGGGGGGTAGCTTGATTCTACACCCCCATCCCAGCTTTGTGAACTCTTATCAAAAGTGAAATAATAAAGAAATCATTTTATAAACAATATTTTCTTGAATTAAATCTATTTCCACATTATTTAACTTATTATAAGAATAATTAAGTAATTAGTTAAATGTTGCTCGACTATACACAACAACATGGCTCAATTAACCCGCGCTGCGGGTTAGTTGAGCCATTTTGACCTTGTGTCTTCAATCCTTTCAAGGTCAAACAAGAAAGAAAGAAAAATGCAGAGCCCACATAAATCACACAGAATGTGCATGAGATATTTTTCTTTCAGTTAAAAAAAAAGGGGGGGGGGCATTTGACATAGTAACCCTAAAGTGTTGGATAACTTAAATAAAATCCTTTTATTTGTAACTTACCTTATTTAACCAAAGCACACAATAAATTGTTTATAGGGAAATTCAGAACACCAGCTGCCACATCCGAACAGGATGGTATACGCTGCACGAAAATCGAACAAGTACGATTCCCACTATACTATACTATACGCAGCTATACGCAGCTATACGGCATTTTCGTATAGTGCCCTCTCATGTGACCCGGTATTAGGAAATCCTATTGTTCGATTCAAGCTATTCGCGTGCCCTCGAAAACGTGCACCGTATACCCGAATAGTATACTTCTATGTGAACCCAGCCTAAGTGTAGATTGCCGCACCATCATCTGAATTTGCTCCTCAACTTCCTGGCATCCTGTCACTGTCACAGATTTTCTCCCCAGTCTAATACATGTAGCTGCAACTGTTGCATCTGGAAGTGACAATCAAAGTCAAGAGAAAAAAAAAGAGAAAAAGACACTGATAAAGACCTGTTGTTACGACCATTGTTCACTGAAAGATGATTACTTTGTGGACAAGATTTACTCAAAGGAAATTCTTAATAACAGAGGAGAATTGCGATACAGATATTGGGGACTCTATGTACAAGCCTACATTATATCCTGGAATTTCTGACATAATACAAATAATAATGTTAATTGTGCTGGACAACATTACAAATAATCCTTAACTATAAATCGCCATTTTCTTAACTCACAAATTGTCCACTGACGACTATTTCATGGGACAAGACAATACTTGGGGATACGGTAAATTGCCAGTTGGTCTAATAGCCAAATGGTACATCATTCGGTCTAACAACAATTCGTTCGTCACCAATTCGTCTGATCAACATTTCGTCTAATACCAATTGGTCTAATAATCACTTCATCTACAGCCAATTCGTCTGAACACCACTTGGTCTAATAATCACTTTGTCTAATTGGCTAACACCAGTTTGTCTAATAACCAATTTGCTAAAATCAACTTATCAATGGGGAAATAACTCTTCATTAACAACCGGCTTGACTTCAAGCAGAAATTTCAAAGAAAAATAATAGTGAAAAACTGGACAAAAAGAGAAGAAAAGAGCTAACTTTATGATCAATCTCAATTCAAATATATTGAGGTTCATTATAACATAATAACATAGAATGAAAACTCACCAGCTATTGGTCCGTACACAAGGATCAGGTCACCAGCTGAAGTGAACCTTTTTATTAAGGTCCTGTACACCTCTCCTGATAGAATGGTCTCCAAATGTGGTGGCTTTTCTGCGACCTTGTCTGCTCTCCACACCCCTAAGCACCAGATGTTGCACCTTGTCCTCTGAAGATTAAAAAACAAGTGATTGGAATAACCATGGGTCAAGAACAACTCTCCATTTACAAAGTTCATAATGAAAAGTAATTTACTTGTTACAGCATAGGTTAACAGTTGTTGGGTATAGGAACTATATGTTCCTCATTGAATACATGTGTCTCACTGAGAGATCTGATAAGCAAAATACAGTCAACTTCGCCTAAGTTGATCATGACAGGACTGAGTGAACTTGTGCGGAAGTCGAAGAAAATCTGACTTACGCGTGTGTATATATAACACAGGGACGCTGCGGTGCAGACTGTGGCCGGCGGCCCGGCGGTTTGATCGATTGGGAGTTCCCATCACATAATGTACCATGATTTATATTGTGCCGACATCGAGAAAATAAGAACATACATGTACTGTACCTTTCATGTACCCAGTATATTACTTCACACTCCTGTTACAAGTTGGACAATAAAGAATAAAACCAGACACGTCCAGTGATTAATTTCAATGTATTAAACCCTCCCTTACATCCCTTTATATGCACATCGCCGTGAAGGTAATAAAACTGCATAAAACGGCGTCCGTCCGGCCAGCCGGCCGTGCAAACATGACTAACACATGACATTTTGTTTTCACATGAGAGCGCGAGAGAGGACGCCGAGATCGCGCCAGCAAGTCGGGAAATTTTTGCAAACAAATTCGGCGTGTGGCAATCTCGACAATGATTGATTTCACATCACCGTCTAGTTCGACTTGTGCGGTGTAAATTTAATGTTTTTTATGGTATTGTTTAGAGAATATGATCGATATATGCGAGTATTCCACCTACGAAAATTGATTTGTACAAAGAATTAACACACCTAAGTCTATGAGGATAAATTGGGACTTTTTATTTTCATTGACTTGAGCGACTATTCGACACATGTGAGGTCGACTTAAGCGAGGTTGACTGTATCAAAGAAGCCAAGTGTGGGGGGGGGGGGGGGGGGGGGGGTCATTAAGGAAATTTTGAATGTTCAATGCATCATAAATTGATGCATTGAAAATGTTATATATTAGCTAACTATGAGCCATACTGCAAATACTTCATGAGTAGCATCTTCTAAAATTCATAAAGATGTCACTTCTTGCACCAAAATTTGAATAACAAATTCATTAATCTACATCTGCCACTCTTCACCCAGTGTGGTTAATGGGTACCTGGTAGGAATTTATTCCTTGAATGCTTTGAGCGCCTTATAGGGCAGCTGGGCTAAAGCCAGGGTAATAATATTACTTCTGCGCTTAGAAACATTGTATTAAGCGCAATAAAAATGTTATGTATTATTATTATTCATCATGAAGTAACCTATTATTAATTTTCCTTATTTCCTTTTCCAAAATTACTCTACAACAAATTTAGTAGCTGCATACTGCTGAAAGTATGAATTCAGTCAGTGTCTGTTATGAAGTATTAATGGTGTCATTTTCATTATTACATTCAATATTACATTTTGGGTTCACAAACCTTCTTTATTCAGCAGAACGGAATATGTATGCTGCCTCCCCTGCAAATGATTGACAGTCCGGCCAGCTAATACTACATCTTCACAGATGTAAGCAAGCAGGGTCCTAGATTGCAAGGTCTCTTCAGCTGCTGTAATATCTGAATCCTGCAGTAATACGTACATGTATAAGACAAATATAATAATAATAATAATAGTTCGTTCTTCTATAGCACTACTTGTTTAACATGTAAAATCATACTGGTGTGCGCCTTGTGGTGAGTGGAAAATGTCAGCTTCGTCTGCACAGTTATGAAGTATTAATGGGTTCATTTTCCCAACACCTAGAGAATATTAAAAAAGAACATTTAAAAAACTTGTTGAAATAAACCCATAGCATCTTTTATGTCTCAATAAAATATTAAATATCAATAACAATGGAATCCCCTCCTTCCTCACCCTTGGAAAATTTGGACAAGAAAGTAGCAATCAAGTTCACTTTGCCAAATTTCAAAACAGTTTGCTTGAAATCCACTGCTAATCTAACAGAAAGATAACATCAAATCAAATTACATATAAAGCTGAGAAATCCCCCCCCCCCCTTTGCTGTCTGCACATGACTGTAATGACAAAACTTCAATCCTTCTACATGAACAGATTTTATTCATTTTTTTTGTTTTAATTCTGGCTCGCAGCACAAAAAAAATCGTAAATCCACATGACTTGTGATTCCAGATTTCATACATGAATAAATACCGCAACATAAAGCAACTAGATGAATTTTCGACTGTGCGCAGTCAAAATTTATGCCTCCACCCTTGCCAGATCAGAACGATATCGCACATTCATGTTGATTTGTTCGAAAGCTTGATTGAACCACAATAAAAAGCCTCTAATTACATGTACATGTTAATTGACATTTGACCTTACACCTTATAACCCAAAAGTCTTACCACTTTATCTCCTCCTAGTCATGAATACAAAATAGACGAGATATGGCGGTAACACAGGTAAAAAAACACATAATCCTATATGACCTTTGACCTTTGACCTACGTATCCAAAAATCTAATCAGATCGTCTTTCTATGGTGATACATACTAGTACCATTTTGGATAAAAAAACAATGATTTTGAACCTCTCAATGAGTTTGTTTTGTTTTTAAAATTCCTGGCACCAAACGCAATATGGTCATGCAGCAAAAATGGACATAATGTGTGCAGAAATTTTTGCTCTTTCTACTTTATGCATATGGTAGATTTTTTAGAGCTCTGAATCAATATCTATTCAGTCAAACCACAAAATGTGGTCAACTGTCTTGAAAGGGTTAACAAGGCTAACACATGTAATTTCAGAAATTGACCCGTTACCTTGACCTTAGACCTACGTACCTCAAAATCTAATCAGATCGTCTTCCTATGGTGATACATACTAGCACTAACTTTGATGTTCATACCTCAAATTGTTCTTGAGTTATCGCTAGAACGAGGCTAACAGCTGAAATTTCAGATTGGCCTCTGTGGCCTTGACCTTTGACCTACGTGCCCCAAAATCTAATCAGATCATTTTCCTGCGGTGATACACACTAGTACCAAGTTTGAAGTTCATACCTCAAATGGTTCTTGGGTTATCACTACAAAAAGAAAGCGGGACGGATAAAAATAAAGCATACCTGTCTGACATTGACAAATGCCACCTCTACTGAGCAGTTTGGCACAAAGCTGCTGGAGCTCCTGGCAAAGTGCAACCCTGCTCCTACGTCCTGCCTGGTGTGGCTTCCTCCTCTCCAGGCTTTTGCCGCCTCCACCAGTTTGAGATCTCGGGACAGATTTCTTGAAGTCCATTCCTACAAGGATAAAAAAGACAGGAATTTCAATACATCTGAAGTAAACATTTGTAAATCCTGTCTATGTAGCATCTAATCACGCCCACCCATGATGCCCATACTATTAACCCCTGTGATTTAGAGAATGCTGTGCTAACATGGAAACATAATCTGCACAGCCAACTATAATACTTTCAAGCATCCTAATATATTGTATTTTCCTCCCATAGTGGATTTCAGAGCCTAAATATATGTATAATATTTCTAGTGATGCCAATAGACCAGTTCGTAGTTAGCACATGTCCCACATGATCCCAAATATCCACAGATATTTTAAATATGAAGGGCCCCCTTTTTGTGCACTTCTTAAAAATCATCCTGGGAGTGACAGAGGTGCCTCAAGAATAACTTTTTGTTTCTTTCTTTTAAAAAGAATACTTCCACCTGAATATCATGGAATGTACCACTGAGGCATAAATGAATAATTATTACATGACATTCTTGAGCACATATCAAATATTTGTGTCAGTGGGTCTTAGAATTTGTCACAGATGACCTCTATCTGCTCATGCTCAGATTGTATCTACCAGCTGGCTTATTAGGAGGCTTACCCTAAATCTTTCTTCCAATATTCTTTCTATTGATAACCATGACTTTAAGCACAATGTGAAAATATTGAGGCAAAGACAAATTCCACAAAATATCAAATTTTAATATGTGAAACATCACTGTAAAATTATTTCTCATTTTGAAAAATACATTATACACTCTTTTAGATGCCAATACAGAAAATACTGAACTCGATATCCAACAAATATTGGGCATGTTTCTGACTTGTCCAATATGTTGATGTATCTCGTGCAATATTTCCAAGTATTTGCAATAAAAGGCCATTTTATTAATAATTACCACGATATGGTTTGAGGACATCCTCTGTGGTGTGTAGTGGGTAGTCCTTCACTGCCTCCTCCCATAAAGAAACTCTGAGCTGCTGAACAAGCTCTGCTTTCACACCTTGTAACAGCTTCTTGGTGCTGGCCACCACCTTCATATTTTTCAGGGTGATCTCCCCACATACCACTCCAGATAAAACAGTATACCTCTCTCCCTCACCGAGGCCTTGCAGTGCCAAAAACAACTGTGATAAAATGAAGAAGTAGAAATAATTCTAAATATTAATTGAAAGCACATATTTGTCAGATAATAAATTTCAGATATACAATGCGTATCAAATAAAAATAAAAAGTTATAACCTCCATGGGCTTCAAGTTTATTTTATAATAAAGAACAACTTATATTCTGTCCAGTGATTGTTAACTCATTACTGTGATGCAACAGATGACTGAGCACCAGGTTTAAAAAAAGTATTGTCAAAATCCTCTTGTACAAAGTTTGGTCTGACGCAACGAATGTGGGTCAAAACCAATAATGCATTTCAAGATCACAATGGTTATAGCTTTTTAATTTGAAGCTATCAAAGTTGGATTTTTTTTAATAAGCACTGTGTAATCACAATAGTAAGAAATTCCTGTTCTCCATTATATATATCATCAACTATTAATATTTTATTGCATCACCAATTCACCATTAAAGTTTGAAGTAATGATCAAATATCGAAAATGTTCTGAAATTCACTGCATGGTAATGAGTTGATACAGGTATTATTAAACAAAACTTACCGACTGCTTCACCTCTTTCCCATTCTCTCGCTCCATATCAAATACCTTGCTAAGTTTTTCATAGCAGCTGCTGCTGTACAGCGCCAGTTGGAATGTAGGCTCCAATGCTTTCATTGCTTTACAGATTTATCACAAAAATTGTTTTTGCACAAGTACAGGTGGTGTCTCAATTGGGTCAGTAATTAAGCCATCCGAAATTTATGTCTGTTATTATTATAACTTCATTCTGGGTTATTTTTTTTTTTTTTTTATTTTTTTGGCACAAGGCTATTTCAGAGCTCCCCATACCTCAGAGGGGAATTCTTTCTGAATTTCCCAACCACAGTAAACTAAAAAAAATTATAAAAAGTTGAGAATAAGTGCAAACTTGTCTAGAGGGTTCCTACATGTGTACTCTGCTGTCTTCCCCAGTGAAGAGAGGGTTAAATTCCTTCCTAATTATACAAATATCAAAAATTACCAGCAATGTAACCAAATATGTTTGAGCCTTGTTACTTACAATTCTTTCGGTCGATTTCCCAACGGAAGCAGCACACATCCCCCTCCACTGAGCACTGACTTTCAGTCCGGGCTTCGGCGGCTCTGCTTGTAGATCTACTCCACAAATCCTGTACAACATCTCCCTGAACCCTGCAACTGTTCTGCAGGCTTTCCCCTCCATTCTGCAAGAGGGAAACCTGCAGACCAAAGAGGGCTTCCACTTGGTAGAGCTCTACTCCCCCAACCTCGCAAAAGATGTGTACAGCCAGCTGTCTGTAGTCAGCACATCTAAATAATGTTACTGCGGCAGCCCGAACACGTAGTGTTCGGGCTGCGATCAGCAGTCCTTCGATTGCTTGGATCTCTCTTAATTACAAGGTCGTTTGTCAAAATGAAAACCATGAAACATGACATTAATTGATTTTAAGCTACTTTAGGTACTTACAAAACTTAACGATTGACTGTCGTCTTTCTTTTCAATGAGGATGATACAAAAAAAGGCATATTTATCTCCAAGAACCTGTACTAAAAATTTCCGTAGGTCGGTGTTTTGCTTGCAATGCGCATGCGTCAGCAGCTCCACGATAATACAGACAAGAAGGGAGGTTATGAATATTCATTAGACGAGTGGGCTCGAGAGATCGGCGGATCACGGTGGATATATGAATATTCATTATTCCTGTGACGAAAACTATGGCGTCATTGTAATAAATATTCATAGGCGCATGCGCAAGTGCCTATTTTCGTTTCTGCTTCAACAACATGGCGAATGGGACTGATTTCGAAAATTGAGAGTAAAAAGTGACATTCATCGATTCTACACATTTTTTAGGAAAAGCTGATTTGCGGAAGGTCTGTTTAGGTTAGTGGCATCGTATATATGATACTTTAATTTAAAAAAATAACATATAATGCCATATTTTCAATGTTTATTTGAACATTGGTAAATTGTGAGACCCACCGAATCGTACTGGTTTCACTCAGGACGCTGCCACTTCGTGGCAGCGTCCCGGGGCTACTAAATAATGTAGATAGGAACAAGAAAGAAAATCAAATTTCCTTAACAAGCAAATACATGGGCAAATTCTACAGTCGACATTTTCTTTTTTAAATTTTAAGAAAGAGGATATATGTGGAGAAATTAAGAATTAGAAATGTACAATATTTTTCATCAATGTATGCCACCAAATGCAATCTTATTAAAGGAGATTACGCTCAAAAATAAAGATGATATTGTTCAAAGGTGTTATTTATTCCTACTTGTTAGACTATATGGCTTCGCGTCAAAATATACGAGATCGATACGAATCAATTTTTTTCTGAGCAAAATTTACCATCTGCTAGCAATATGTATCGTCTGCTAGCAGCACATGGGGGCTGCCATTTTGTTTATGTGTACAAGAAGATTTTCTTAATCCAAATGCTCAATTGCCTTTTTCAAAATTAAAAACCCATTTGAGATTAAAAATATAGAATAGATCTGTCAATTTATTTTTAAACTGAAGATTTCCTTATATATTTCTGTTGAAAATCGATATTCGCTTAATAGAAATCTATTTTCTTGATACTGGACGTATGGGACGGAGCAAATTAATTCAAATTTTATGGATGCTTCTTCCCTGAGCATCTATAGCGGCAAACTATGCATTCACCTGCTTTCGGATAATGGACTTGAAAAGTCAGAATGCATGCTGCATATATTATGTTCTGCTCTGTTTGGCAAACCCAAGAAAATAGATTTTTGTTAAGCAAAACCAGATAATTTAAAAGTATCATTATAAAGATTTAATTTTTATAATACATGTAAACACCCACTTTATATTTTCCGTCACATATGGGATTTTAGGTAATGAAGAAAATCAATTTAGGATTTGGATTCAAAATATCTTCCTGACTGGAACATTTCTCAATGGTTCATGTACAACTCCAAATCAGCAAGAAAATGGCAGCCCCCATGTAAATGAGTAGGAGACGATACCGGGTGTTGGAATATCTTTATTTATACCCTTTTCTGATATCTTATTAGAAAATGATTTAGGCCAATAAGTAGGAATATTTTACACCTTCCAATATAAGTAAATTTGTAATCAGGGCTTAATTCTCCTTTAAGATTGTTTTATAAATGCCAGGCCCATGCCATGGCATGGGTCTAATATTTATAGAGTAGAAGGATCTAGGCCTATACGTTTTCATTGATATTGGCTGTAAGAACTAGTAGAAAAAGTTACCGTGCGATAGCTTGTTCGCCCAAGGGCAACGCCCACGGTCACACAGCGCTAGCTCTGCTCGGCCTCGATCGCGGCCATCGCTTGGCCTGTAGGCTGTAGTGTTGGGCGATTGGCTGTCGGCCTGTCGCAAAGACTTAGAAAGTTAAACTGCCTATATATGAAGCATCAAATCGTTGATTTTTGGTCAGTTGAAAATTTCTAAAGTAAAAATTGGTGTCATCTATCATCTAGATCAAATATTATTAATAATTATGTAGATCTAGGTGTATAGTTCATGAAACATACACAATAAATCGCACAGCTATAGTGAGTCTAGTCTATGTATAGGCACGATACAACGTATTCCAGTCAAATATTCTTTAAAATAGTTTAAAAAACAAGTAAATTTGAATACAGAAGCATTCTGTATATAATATTCTCAAAATTCATCGTAAAGTTAGTCATTATAATAAAATAAGCAGTCAAAACTAGTCCAAACATCAAAGTTTCTCCAAGTTTCTTACCCTCTACCGACTAGGCCTATAAATATAGTACCTCCTCAAAGTCAAGAGTCAAACTATTCATCCGAACACATGTATCCAGTGTACGTGTACGTACGTGTATGCATGCTGCGGCCGGTGGCCAAACCTATATAGTCAACGTAAAGTATCGGCAGCTATTATCGTTTCTTTATTTCGGATACGAAATCAAGTGCAGTAGTTGATTTCGTAACGAAATCACCTGCAGTAGTTGATTTCGTAACGAAATCACTTTGTGAAGTTGATTTCGTAACGAAATCACTTTGTGAAGTTGATTTCGTAACGAAATCACTTTGTGAGGTTGATTTCGTAACGAAATCACTTTGTGAAGTTGATTTCGTAACGAAATCAGTTTGTGAAGTTGATTTCGTTACGAAATCAGTCATGCTACACTTGGCGCCCCATACGTATCGCGGAAAGCTGAACAGATTCTCTCACACAAAGAGGACTATGCCTACCTGGTTTGTGTGGCGATTTCTGATTGGTCAATTAGGACAGTGATGGTTTGGCTTTAGCCAATCAGGATACAGGATATATGAAATGGATATAGGCCCTTTGCATGAAAGGTATTTTGGATTTAGGCCCTTTGCATGAAAGGTATTTTGGATTTAGGCCCTTTTGAATGAAAACATGAATTTCATGCCCATTTTTAATAAACTTCCTGAAACTTTTGGGAGTTGGACTATAGTCAGTTGATGCACATGGTGAATGTCTATTTAAGCATGCAAAAAAATGCCAAATGACAAAAAATTGATTTAGTCCCTATTGCATGTCAGCTCTTCATTTCATGATTCCGAAGGTTCATAATTCTGAAAATGTAATAGAACCTTACGTCGGAAATACCGTGATTTAAAGGGCGAGTCAATTAGAATCAACATTGGGGCTAAAAATGTACATAGGTCCAATGACACAATTCTGACATTTTTACAGAAAAAAATTGCCCAGTAACAAGAAATTGGTCAAAAAACTCACTAATTTGGGAACGCCCCAAAAAATTGAAAGCTGATTGGCTAGAGCGATTTGACGTAGCATCGGGAAGTCCCCCGCGAAGCCACTAAGTTTGACTAATATGTTGGCAATGTAAATGAATGATAATTTATCCATTTTCATATCACTATTTATACAATTTTGACAATCTTTAAGTCCCCCAAAAGGATTTGAATAGGTTGTTTAGACATTTTAGTAGAGGTCAAATGACAAGTCTGGCATTTTTTCAAACACTTTACCCATGATAATTCCTCTTTTGGATTAGGTTTATGTTTTGGAAAAACGTAATATTTTACAGACAAGTAGACGTGTGGACAGTCACTTTACTGCTGACCGTACCTTGCGAATCTTTGCTTATGATAACAACCAAGTACACTGAAAGACTCGATGAAAGTCTAAATATATTACAACAATTACAGCAAAATCGTGTGCTGCAAGCTAGCTGCCTCCCGGGGGGGGGGGGGGGGGGGTGGGGCACTCACATATATATGTCACACATGTATGTGCCGCTGTGACGTCCCCCATTTTCAACCTTCTCGGGTCGCTCCCATGATATGCGATTTTCAGATTTTCACTAACCGCACCTCGATTGGCTTCCGACTCGCTCCCTAGAATATGAGAAAACAATGCGCACAGTCTATTGTCCGGGAACGGTCGCTCCCTAGCCTCCCCGGCCAGCGCAGCGGGGAGCTGGGCGGCCTAGTGCCCCCTAACTGAACGCGGTATTACTAGTGCTAGCGGCGGCTCAGCGAGATCAATCTGCATGCAACATCGAGCCAGTGCAGTGGCCCGGCATGTACAGCTTTAAAAACAGCGCTGCGACCGCTGACTCAGCTCATGCACCGTATGTGTACCAGAGTAGTGAGATCGCGAGCAGCTAAAATTAGCTCTGCCCATGAGCCCGTTCGCTCCTTAGACCCTCAAAAATGAGCTTCCTCAATTAACCATTTAGCTCCTTAGCCCCCTGTTTTGAGATTGGCAGCGGCACACCCACATCCAAAACAGGTTGAGTGCCCCCCCCCCCCCCCCGGGCTCTACGGTACGGTACGGTAGACCTACCCTCTTTTTCTCCAGTGACTCCAGCTTCAGAACTGCAGACCGACTTTTGTTTTTTTAGCTCCCTGTGTTTGGCTTCCAGTTCCACAGCCCTCAGTTCCCAGTCTGATGACAGGGATAGCTGTCGGCCGCAGCATTTTATTCTTGGGCGCAAATCCTAGCTGGTCATACAGCCCCTGGCCTGAGGGCCTGACTATCGAAGTCCTCCTCCCTGAAGTGGTCACTGCAAACAGTACTGTGAGCGGAAGGGCCATTCCACTGAGCTAGCTCGCGTCAGCTTGATCCTTGAAATCCAAATTTTTCGAGTTGCATCATCTCTAGGAAAGGTGTGCAGACTGACACCATCGCTGGTGCCTTTGCTGCACCCAGCAACAACACATCTCCTCGGCATTTTCTTGAGATATGCACTCCTATCATGCCTATCCAAAATTCCCTGCACTGGATATACACAGACAAGCGTCGTCCGCTAGCTAGATGTTCCCGATCGTACGTCACAGGTCACCTGACAAGGCACGTGACTGGGCCCTATTTTTCGAGGGGCGTGACAGACTAGCTGATAAACGTGCCATTTAGGCAATTTCAACGAAGCTTAGAGAAGTACACAGATCTTTTTAATAAAAAGTATATGCGATTTCTAGCAGTATTGACACAATACTTTGATATTATCATGAAATGTAGACTCGCCCTTTAATGAACCTTCGGAATAATGAACCCTATCTTATTTCGTAATAATGAATCTTTGGAGTAATGCAATAATTGTCCGGAATAATGAAACAAATTCAGAATTATCGCCTGATTACTGTTTGTGAATTACGAACCTTCGGAAAATCGGACCTTCGGAAAAATGAGTGCCCCCACCTCCCATTTTATCAACGCTTACACTGCCTCTCGACACTCAGATTTACGTGTATGTAAATGAGGTCTGGTATTGAGACACACTGTAAAACATATTAGGTGAAAAACTGCCAACATTATATATATAAATATATATATAAATTTCACTTATAAAGCGCCTTTTCATAAGATAACATATAAACAAAGAGAACAGTATCATACAAATAGCATTACGTAAGTACAGAGATATTGAAAAAAAAAGAGATGTGTTTTCAGACACTTCTTAAATGACGTGAGGGTTTGGCAATTCTTTAATGCAAAAGGTAGGGAGTTCCAGGTTTTGGGGGCGATAATCGAAAAAGCCCTATTACCTATCTGTTTACTGGTTCGAGGGACGGTAAGTTTATTACTAGTGGCCGAGCGTGTGTTGTACATGGATGTGTGCGCATGGAGTAGATCCGATTAGGGTAATTATGACTACGTCCGACCAAATATTGGGCAATTATATGCCCAACTCGGACGAATTTTGCTCAATTTGTAGTAAAGATGATCTTAAGTGTCCGAAACATTACATAAAAGGGCACAAAATTGCCCAAGGTGGTCGGAACATGAAAGTGAAAGTACCCTTATGTTGAGCAATTTTTCAACCATTTTTTTTTACAGTGCAGCTCTTTGATTGAAACAATCAATCATTTTCAATTATGCTAATGACGAAAACAATTCTCATAGAATAAAGGAAAACTTACATTGATTGTTCTGGACTACAGATCAATTATATCTGTCAAAAGATTTTAATCCTTTTGACACAATTGACATTTTGTGGTTTTGGCTCAAATAACTTTTGATTCAGAGCCCTAAAAAATATACCAGATGCATGAGTAGAAAGATAACAAAAATCTACACACAGTGTGTCGATTTTTGTTGCCTACCATTTTGCGTTTGATGCCAAGAAGTTTAAAGAGGAGAATAAGCCTTAAAATCCTTAAATTGGCAAGACATTTTAGAGGTTCATAATCATTGTTTTTTTCATCAAAACTATATTTTCCAATTTTTTCGTCAGATTTCCTAACCATATATGTTTTCAAAGACATTACATTTATTAGAACCGTGGAGCATTAAAAAATATTATTGTTGCCTCTTTGAAAGGTGATCAATTGAACCCTTAATTATTATTTTTTTTGTCATGAAAGGGTTAATATAAAACGTATACGCTCTGAGTAATGGGCAAAACCGACCAGCTACTCAAGATTCATATGTATAACAAACGGTCTCATGTAAGTATGGGTCAATGTGATTTGAAAAAAGATTTTGCTATGTTTTGTTATATTTTGAAGGTCGAAAAAAAATCTCGTACATAATAAATGATTCGTTTGATTTAATGTCATTTTGTATTGTTTAGCTTTCAGACCATAAAATGTCAATGCAATAATGAAAAACTTGCAGAAATTCTTATTTACTGAAATATTGCAATGTGTACACGTGGGACATGGTTGACTTTCAAATTTGTATTTTCATTTCATTTATATTTTACTTTGTTGTTGTTATTATTATTACTATTATTATGATGATCATCATCATCAGCAGCATCATCATAGGTTTTAATTATCAGTGTTAACTCATTTCGACTCTGTTATAACCTGCTTATTATTATAACCAGAAAATGGTAAAAGACAAACCAACATCTCTATCGGCTCAAGTTATGTGACAGGAAGAAAATCTCACCGTTTGAAGTTTCAGTGGGAAAAGCCTTACATATGGCAGGGTAGCAGGGTCCTCTCAGGACAACCATGTCACCTGGTGATTGTTGTATTCCTGTTAAAGATAATAAACATGCCAATTGTGTATAGTGAATACAGTAATCCAAACTTTCGAACATTTCAAAGCATGATTAGTAATTGTGTTTCCATCATCATGATCGTCAAGAATCGATTTCAAGCAATCACAGTATCTTTGTCATTATCGAATATTCAAAAAATCAAAAACTCTTTAGGGAAAGGGAATATTTACTCAAGTAAGTCTGACACAATTGCAACACATTTCATCGTAATAGAATCAAATTGTTGAAACAAAAATTAAAACGTTGGGCTGGTTTTCATTTCATTACCAACTTGTTTATTTATGATTAATTGTCAAAAGTACTTTTGTATTTATTTTATTTTATTTATGTTACCGAAACATATACTTATATGAATGCAGAAGAAAATAATTCAAATCAAAAAATAAAAACAAAGTTTAGGAATAATGGTGAAGAGGTCTCACATTCATACCTAGCAATAATGGAAGTTTGCAGTTCAGTTAATCACACTTCTCTGCGTAGCAAAGATTATATCAATGGAGGGCATAGGGGTTCATTGCTTTCTTCAAGGTGGACACCGGAATGTTTTATTTATTTCATTCATTTTTGGTTTCCATTATATATTTTGGGTTTTGTTTTGCAACAGAGTGTTAATTAAACACTTTGATATTATTCCGATAGGGAACACTATTTATGTGTGTGTGTGTGGCGGGGGGGGGGGGGGGGGGGATCATATCCCCAGCCCTCTTTGTGTGAAATACTGATAAACGGAACAAACCTTAACAACACGGAAATACATGTTCTTCCAGACCTATACACGAGCCCATCAATAATTTGTAGACTAGTTTAAAAGAGGAAAATGAGAAGCTTATGGAATATTGATGATATGAAACTATAACTAAAACCTCCTCATACGCCCCCACACGCCCGCACCCCCTTCCACACACACCCATTATAAACCCACTCTACACTATTGTGTATAACCATCATGGTTCATTCAATGACGACATAGTCTTACCTCCTGTCGAATTAATGAGATTCAGTTGAAGCTGAAATCCCATCTTAGTGAGACGCTCATTACTGGTAAACTGCATCCAACCTGGTAACCATTCTAACCTGGATAGGAAAACAGGCAATATAGGGTCACATTTTATCCATACAGATTCAAAGGCAAAAGTGTTCCGACTACGTCTACGGATGTATTAACTTAAAAGAAAGTGTTCGTCGCTAATCAGTCAAACCCAACTTCGAAAAAACCGAGCACAGGTTTATACTCCGAAAACGGCGTATAGAGCAAGATGAATATAGAGCTCTCATCGTTCAGTGCGAGACAGTGTGTACAAAAGGCATGGGGGAAAACCTGCAATGTCGACCTGCTGTTGATAATATAATTTTCAAATATAATGCTGCGGATATATTTATTTCAAATGTTTGTCATTTGGAAGTCATTTCATATGGCGAATCATTCACTTTGAAGGTAATTGACAGACAACATTATTTTTAAGAATAATGTCGTTGGCAGGTTGACTTTGCAAGATTTTCCTCGTGGCTTTTGTACACACTTCCTCCCACTGAGCGATTAGGGCTCTATATTCACACGCCGTTTTCGGAGTATATACCCGTGCTCGGTTTTCCGAAGTTGGGTCTGACTGCTAATAATGGGTCTGTTCTTCTACACTTTCAATTCAACTACGCAATAATTATTGCTGCTAAGTATAATCGATATAGTAAATGCAGCCGCGGTGATAGTATAGTTTGGTAAGTAATGTAGTATACTCTACGTTATGGAATAAGTGAATGATTTCATATGAACCTTATATCTGAAGGTAATACGTCACCAGAGAGCTCCATCTTCTCGCTCTCAGGCCAAAAGTAGGTGGGTGAATCTCCAGTCCCAATTATAAGGGGGTCATAATCTTGTTCAGTGCTGAAACCTAAAAACTGTATGAGTACATGATAGCTCGGTGGTGCTGTGATGTACCACATGTAGACCAAGCTTGTAGGATAATTTGAAGGATAGTTTGGAGATGAGATGATCTGGCTTACTCCAACAGAGAGATTTACGTTTTCCTCTGTAAACAAGGGTTGGTGGGGAAAATACATGACAAAATAGGTGTCTTCGATTGAGCGGGGACATTTCACTGCATTTAATCCGTACAATCACTTTCTCTCGTCATAATTTCACAAAAGTGAAACATTAACTTCTTCGCAATAACATACATTATAGCCAAATATCACCAATCCAATGATTGACTATGCGATGACTTACTGGTAACCATGTTCATACAAATATAAAAATGAAGACAACTTCCAGGGGATAAAAAATTAATTATTGAACGCATTTTTAATATCATAAGTGTATCTTAACTCTCAAAATCTAATCTGAAACGCTTCAAAACATGCGCATTTACAGAGTTCGTGTATTCAACAATTGCATAGTGATTTTCATATCACAATTTACACTTGCTTTACCACACATTAGCACAACAATATCTGCAATTGAAACATGTGATATGTAATGTACAATCGCAAACCACTATTCAGTATTCAGCTCTGTATTTCAAGAGTGGAAAGCTAAATTTTGCAGCATAATCATGCTAAACCTGCAGGGAATTATTTTTTCGAACAGATCACTATAGGTGCACGGCACATTTTCCAGGCTGCGGTGGGGGAGCTTCTTGCCCGAATATTTTCTTCATGATTTCTTGTAAAATGCTTCTTTTTTTTTGTGTGTGTAATGGATATTCTACTTCTCAATGAATCTGACCTCATTACATGCTGCTGATCCACCATTCTGAAGAGGGGGGAAGGGGGGGGGGGGTGGATCTCCTAAGCTATTGGTCACTTTTACCCCGAATAAGGCAATTTTGTTTATATGTTCCCTTCATTTTCCCTCGAACAGGAGGCGCAGCTATTTCTTTTCAACAGAAAACAATTTTGGGTGTTTTTGCTTTGTTTTGCTTTATTTTGTTTTGGTTTGGGAAATTCGAGGTTAACGGAAAACACGACTTTTGTAATATCATTTCCCCCTCTCGTTCGGGAAATGTCAAAACCTCATATTTTCGCCTTACAAATAATTATCCACAATGTACTGGCCGTAAAGACTTCTTATGTGCAGTACACGTGATCAGAGATGGCGCTCCGCACACTTTTTCAATTACCCCAAATTTGCCCCTTTTTATCTATGAAAAGTGCTCTTTTTCATAGCTGATAAGTGCCCCCATTTCTTCGTATAGTGCGCAGTTTTCTTTCTAATATGTGCCTTATTTACCTTCTGATAAGTGCCCCCTTTAACCTCAGACATTACTGCCCCTTATGAAATCTAATAATTGCCTTTTTCGTCTAATTTGTGCCAATTTCCCATTTTAATAGTGCAATTTTTCATTCTAAGTGCCTTTTTTCACCTGATAAGTGCCCCCTATAACTTCAGACATTACTGCCCCATTTGAAATCGTGCCTTTGTTTTTCGTCTTATCAGTGTCCATTTTCCGTTCTAAAAGTAGTATAATTTTCCATTCTTATAAGTGACCTTTTTCACCTCTGATAAGTGACCTTTTTTCTACGTATCACTGCCCATTCTTCTTTCTAATAAGTGCCCTTTTCACCTTCTGACAAGTGGCCCTTTTAAGCTCAGATAAATGTCCCCTTTGAAACCCAACTAGTTTTCTCTGATCGGTGCCCATTTTCCGTTCTAATAGTGCAATATTTCCTTATGATAACTGCCCTTTTCACCTCTGATAAATGCCTCTTTTAAAGTGTCCCTTGTAATTCCGATCAGTGCCCCTTTTTCTTTCTAATAGAATTATTTTTTCTCTTTTGATAAGTGGCCCTTCTGTTTTTTGATAAGTGCCCTACCTATATATATATCTTTAATGTAGTATACCTATATACTCCGATGTCGTTTACTGTTTCCTAAAGTCCACAAAAGATCCAAATACCTAGCTCCAAATAATCAGAGAGGCTCCATAATAATAGATCCCCCTACTGATATCAGCTCAATGAGAGGCAGTGGAGCAGGGGGCAGGAGCAGCACAATTTCCTAAATGTGACCCGACGCCTCAAAACCTACAATAAGTCGCCAAAATTATTTTTTTTGTTTTATACATTTTCTGAAAGTAGAGATTCTCAGCTTTCCAATGGTATATCACTTGCCTAGTTTACTCAATGATAACACCTTTAAATATCACATTTAGAATCAGTATGTAACCAGCAATCAATAACTCCTATTCAGAGAAAATGGCCATTTAAGTTCGGAACAAAAGAGTGCTAAACCTTCGCTCTCTGTGTGCTCCCAAGTAAAACTGGGTATTCGAATGGCCATAGCAACCAGTACATGCAGTATGAAGGGATTATCAGATTAGGCTGAATTTGGGCATGCTGCTCCAGGAGGACCTATTCATTACTCACTCCAAAAATCAATTTAATATCTTTGGAGGTAAAGTAGTAATTTGGCATTGAATGAAAGTATTACAAGAGTTCTCCAAACATTCATTAGCTCGACGGGTGAAAAAAAGGAGTCATTTTAAAATGCCCCCAAAACATATTTTTAACTCGAATTACGACTCACAAACTTGAGACATGATAGAATGATAATGAAACTACCCATTTCTATCAAAAACAGAAAATCGACTGATCTAAGCAAATTTACTATTTTGGGCTGTTTGCTACGTTGTGGTCCATGCGACTTATTTTAGGTTTTGAGGCGGCGGGTCACAAATTATACAAGAATGAGCAGTGCCCCTAAATCATAACAGGTGAAGGAGGGCAATTTTTTTTCCTAAAATTTGTCAAAAGCTCGCTCGCTACGCTCGCTCGCATTTACCTTCTTATCATTAGGAAAATCGCTGCTATTCAAAATATCTTCAACATTGAACAATCAGACCATTACACTTAACTGCAAAGTAGTTTTTATCTCGAAACATGTTAAGACATAAACAATGTGTCGAAACTGATCCTCGATAGTGTATTAATCAGAATGTAGCGGTATACTAATGTCTCAAAGTGGCATTTCCGCCTTGTTTTCACCCTTTGTAGGTGCCATCCCCCCAAAAGTGCCCCGTTTTGTTGCCCCCCCCCCTTGAAAAACGCTCCGCCGCCCCTGCACGTGATTAAAGGGTAAGGGTACAAGTTTTATCTTAATTGCGATATGTATTAAAATGTGTAATATGCTATGCAGATCGAGCCTCATTATTTTCAGCTTTCATTTATGTTCTGTTGTTGCATCGTTTCTTTCCATATACATATTTGCTATAATTTTAAAGCCTGATAAATTGTCAGCTCCATTTACCCCCCACCCCCGATTATCTAGTTGCGGGACGATCAGTACTAATGAACATAAAGGGAGATGTTTCAAACCGGGTCCGGCCGCTATTCATAAGGACTGCTATTAATGGAAAACCACTATTTATTTAACACGCGTTATGAATAGCGGTCATTATGAAGAGTTATTGTTATTGAATGGAGGTCCTTATGAATAGCAAGGCAGTTTGCTCTCTATTTAGAAGGACCACTATCCAAAGAAAACCGCTGTTCATGTAGTCAGGCATTATGGATAGCAGTCCTTATGAATAAGTGGTCCTTATGACTAGCGGTCCCTGTGACTAGCGAGGTTAGCCCTTTTAAACATGCATTTTGTCATCAACGTCGTATCTGCTGATTACACTGAATTTCATTGTGACCCGTTTAAAAAGCATTCTTTCCTTATATAATTTTATTTTAATTGTTCTATAGATATGGTTACATGTTATGATATATGAGTGACTGTTATTATGAACATGATTAAAATTCAACATACTAGTAGTCTTTTTATAATGCATTGATATGCATAATTAACTCTATCATTCATTATATTCACTGTTAATATACATTCATAAACGTGTGTTTGCCCTGCTGGCGTGCAATTCTACATACATCTCATATTATTAGGTATTTAAACTTCTAAATATGTTCATAGATTTTTGAATATTTTTTGAAATAATTTTCTACAACCTGCTAAGCCACACCCACTTAAAAAAAATCCTCCAGACCATTTGTCCCCTGTGACATCATGTCAATCATCAGTGAGCTAATAGCGATTTTACATTCCGCTATTCTACAATACAATATACAGTGATCCCCCAGCTGAGCACACACTCATAATATAATTGCATATGCTTTCATACAATATCTCCTCATTGCCTTTGTTTTCCTGCTGATACTACAGCATGTCTGACATAGCAACTCATATGTTGTTATTGTATGTTGTATTGTAACAGGTGTCCGCTTTAAAAAAGTCAAATACCAATTTCACTTGCAAAATCGTTATTAGCTCACTAATGATTGACAGATGATGTCAAATGGGGCAAATGGCCTGAAGGATTTTTTAAGAGGGTGGGGCTTAGCAGCTTATAGAAAATTATTTAAAAAATATTTAAAAATCTATGAAATATATTTGCAAGTTTAAATATCAACATATGAGATGTAGGTAGGACTGCCCACCAACATGTATCCACTTGCATTTTGATAGCAGGGGCTATCAAAATCGACTTGATATCAGGGCCTAGCCTCACTAGAGGGATAACATCACACCAAATTTAACCATAGCACCAAGGTCCATCTCACGTCAGTCACAAACGAAAAATAGAAAAAACGAAAAATAGAACGATCGCAAAGTGTTTAAAAAAACCAAATGGCAATTAATAATTAAAGTGTTAAACTTCCGATATTCAGGCAGCCACCACTTTATATTCGGGCAGCGAGGAGAACAAATATCCACATATTTGGCAGCGAGGTTCCGAGATAATTATGTAATTTCTGTATGTAACTTCTACACATTTTCACTGCGAAAAATTAAAACAAAATTCTCGCTCGCTTCGCTCGTTCGCCAAAAAATTTGAAAGTGAAATTTTGATGTTCGGGCAAACGGCGTCAGCCCCCTGCTTGCGAAGATATGCCTGTATGAACAGGATCTCCACATCTGTGATTTTATTTTATTATTATTTGTGGGGGGATTATGGGGTAGCATTTTTTTTTTTCAGTACACCTCGTGATACCCTCCAAAATACATCCTAAAACAATCCACTACATCTAATCATTTTTTACAGGCCTCCCAACTGGGGAAATTTTGAAATGTCCGTCCGTGACGCGAACTGATCACACTCATCACTGTTGTTCTGTTGTTGCATCGTTTCTTTCAATGTCTTAGCCTGTCTCAATCCTGACAAATTTCCAGCTTCATTTACGCCCCCAATTATATAGTTGCAAGGTGATCATTACTGATGAACATAAAGGGAGATGATTGCAAAAAAATGCATTTCATCATCAAAGCCGCATCCGCTAATTACACTGAATTTCATTGTGGCATGTTTAGAATACATTCTTTCCTTAATGTTTTTATTTTGTTTTCTAGACGGGGTTTACAAGTTATGATATATCAATGACTGTTATTCTGAACACCATGCAATGACACGATGAAGATCCAACGTGGTAGCTCTATAATGCATTGAGATATTATATATATTACATAAACATGTATGTGTTTGTACCCTTCCCCCCTCCCGTTTAATAAAATCAATGTCCTTCATCAATAGCCATAAAAGGGAATTTTTAAATATTTTTTTTAAAATAAAAATCTTCCCTTGCTGCAAGCAACGAAAAGAAAAAAGAGTGGTCATTATTTGTGTTTTCATAGATCTCAAATTTAGACATTCGTAACTTACTTATTCTTCATCGGATTTCCCTGAAAACTTCGCTGTTCTGCTTTTCATATTTTATGCTTTTATTTAAATGGGCTTGCTATCAGGGTTGACCTTCCCTATAAAGAGTGTGCTATGGGTTATTCAATAAGTAAGCCTCAGTAGAGCAGTAACATTACAACAAATGCAATCACCTCATCCGAGGTCTATCTCACGTCAGTCACAAACACGAAAACAATAAAACAGAACGATTGCAAAGTGTTTCAAGAACCCAAACTCAAGGGCAATTAAACCTCCCTAGTCTATTGCCCATAGAACTAATGTTCGGATGTCCCATTGTAATGCTGGCGAATTTGAAAAGCTGATGGCTATACTGAAATTGTGTTTGACTGATTTCTTGAAATTCCCAGCACGTAAACTTTCATCCATTTGTGGTTCTGCCTTTTTTCGAAATGATAATTATTTTGCATTCATTTCTTCTTAATCAAATTTGTCAATGTCTTCTTGAAAACACCATACCGAATGATTAATTTCCCAAACTGCCATGAACCGTTTGATAATTGCAGTCTAATCTTTTATAATTGTTCTATAAATTCATAATTTCAAACCTTATGTCTAAATTGCATTATATATATGTACATTTATTTCCAGCTCCTATGGTTTTCTCACCCCCTTTCCACCCTCCCCGCCCCCTCTCCTTTTCCCTTACTCCTGTTTCTCTCGTCTCCCCTTTACCTTTTATCCCTTCATCTCTCTCTTTATTTCTCTATATTTTTTCATTCATCACTCTTTCCCTCTTTACTTTAGAAATCTAAATTCATACTTACAATCTTTATGAATCTGAATCTAACTTCTGCTTGACTTATAATACAGATCTGGTCTTAAATATGATAATATTCATTTTCTACTCCCCCACCCTCTCTCTCTCTCTCTCTCTCTCTCTTTCTATCCCTGTCTTTTACTCTCTTGTTCTTCCTCATCTATCCCTATCCTTTCCTCTCATCCTCTAACTCTCTCCCATATCCCTCCTTCTGTCGCATTTTATATCTTTCTCTTTCCTCTCTCTCCCCTTCTCTCTTTCTCTCTCTCTCTCTCTCTTTTATCCCCCTTCATTTTATACATCTTAATGCTTATGTTGCTACTTATTAATATGATTTTTAAAAAAATATATGAATGTAATATGATTGTATTATCGATTTGTATTTTAGTGTGTATTATTCCGCATGATGCACGTACACTCCATAATTCAGCTATTGAGCTGCTATAGGATTTTTAATACCTTTCCAATACAGTTCAATTCAATTCAATTTAGCTTTAAAGGATTTTAGTGATGACTCACCCCCATATCAAACTGTACTGCGCAGTGACGGATTCAAGGGTGGGGGTATACATCCGGCCTGTGCCTCCCCCCTCCCTTTGAAACCCAAGGGTCATACCTTACGTGCACGACTCCAATGCTTCTCCCCCCCCCCCCCTCTTTTTTGAGCCGATGCAGTTTTTGTTTTCTTCTTCTATTTTCATTGTGATCCCTCTTTTAAAAACCCTGGATCTGCCCGTGGTACTGCGCAAACCCCACATTGCTTGGCTACCCTGGTCATTAAACAGACTTCCATGTGCGTATGAAAACGGGGAAAAAAAAATTGTTTGTCACATGGTAACTTGAGATTATCAATCAAATTGGAGTCTTTGAACCTTTTTCTTTTTCCTTCTCCTACTTCTTCTCCTTCTTCTTCTTCTTCTTCTTCTTTTTCCTTTTCTTTTTTTTTTTCTTCTTTTTTCTCTTTCTTCTTCTTCTTCTTCTTCTTCTTCTTCTTCATCTTCATCTTCTTCTAATTCTTCTTCTTCTTCTTTGCGAGTTTTGATAGGATAAACTAAAATGGACCCAATACAGATGAGCACTCAACCTCTACCGTCGACATGGTTGATGAATCATTCTGAATTTTTAAAACAATCTTGTTTCCGATATATTATTTTTTACGCCCTTTTGGCAATACACCCCATATTCCATATTGACGGTCTTCAAGTATCAAAAGGCATGATCCTCTCTGAAAATTTATCTTTTGGTCAATATTTTGTTCTAGGCAGGTGCTGATTTTTGTGTTTTGTAACGTCCCGTTATACTACTTCCTGCTGACAAAGTTTGGTGCATAGGGTAGATGGGGTCAAATCACCCTAATTAATATTTTGGTTCTGTTTCGGGGGCTGGATCAGCCAAAGCCATGGGGGGGGGGGGGGGGCGGGGGAGGAGGGGCTAAACCCCAGGGCTACGGTCAGGCTGACAACCGTTTTGTCAATGACTTAGATGGTCTAAGTACAAATCTTATGGGGAAATGGGGCGTCTTTCGGGACAGGCTCCCAGACTATATTGTCGATAACCATCACATTTCAATGCAAATGGAAGTTTATAACTTGTAATCTCACCTATTAAATCAACGAGACTCAGCTGAAGTTGAAATCCCCTCTCAGTGTAAGAACCATCGCTGGTGAACTCCATCCAACCTGTTGGCTCGTCTAATCTGGATAAGCAATAAGATTACATGTTTCCAGTATTTTTAAATACAAAGAAAAAAAGGCTCTGACCGTCTGAGGAAAAAAAAAAAGGTCCGAAAGATATATGCTTAGAGAGGCTCATGCCTTTTAATATTTTAGCACATATACAATAAACTATAATCATATATATATTCCTTGCTGCCAAGTTTATAGCAATATACTAAATACGGCTGCGGTCATAGTATATTTTAATATATATGTCTAATGTTAATATAATACTCCGAATTATGTTATGCAATAAAATGTCTGATTGTATACGAACATTATATCTGGAGGTAATACGTAACCAGACAGCTCCACCTTCACACTCGAAAGGGAGGTTGGTGAATCTCTAGTCCCAATTCTAAGAATGTCGTAATGGCGATCAGTGTTGAAATCGAAGAACTGTATGAACACATGATAGCCCGGTAGTGATCTGATGTACCACTTGTATTCCAAGTTGATAGGGTAATTTGAAGGATAGTTTGGAGAAGAGATATTCCAGGTAGATCCAACAGAGAGATTCACATATTCCTCTGTAAAACATGGATTAAGGGAAAATACTTTACAAAAAAAAGTGTCTACGTTTAAACTGGGACATTGAATTTTGACTTCATTCCTTCCGTATAATCACGTTGTAGACCTTATATAACAACATCAGTAATAGTTTCCCCAATTAACTTCTTCGCAAAAAAATACGTAATCAGGTAATCAATATCACCAATGATTAAAGGGGAAGAAGAGAGCTAGGCGGAAGAAAGAGGGAGGGGAAAAGAGAGGAGAAGGTATGGAGGAGAGAAGGGGAAAGAATGTGATAAAAGGAGGGGACGGGCGAATGAGAGAGGGATTAGAACAGAGTGGGGAGGGGAGAAGGGAGAGGACAGGGAAGGGCGAAAGAGAGAAAGAGAAGGGTAGGGGATGGAAAGGAAAGAAAACGGAAGAACAAAAATGAAGGAAGGATCACAACGCGGATATATATATAGAGAGAGAGAGAGAGAGAGAGAAAGAATGGAAAGGGAGTGAAAAGAGGTTAAGGTTAAAGAGGGGAAAGGGACAGAGATGGATGATGGGAAGAAACGGGTGAAAGGAGATGGGAAGAGAAGTGATCAGGGGAAAGGGAGGGAGAAAGGCGGAAGGAGAGAGTGGAGGGAACAGGGATGAAAATGGGGGATAACAGGAATAAATTGGTGAAGGTGATAGGTACTGAGAAAGGAAATCTACAGAACTTGGGAGCAGAGCCAGAGAGGGAGCAGAGAGGGAAGGGATGTGACGGGGTGAAGAAGATAAGAAAGAAACAAGAATAATGCAGGATGAATTGAATTGGGGGAGGAGATAGGCGAGAGATGGGAAGGGGCATTGGGGGGGGGGGGGTGAAATGAGGAGGGAAGAAGGGGGGAAAGGGGAGGACGAGGAGAGAAGTGCATGGAGAGAAGTGCATGGATAGAACAAAGAGGAAAAGGAACAGATAGAAAAGTGATTAAGGGAGGGAAGAAAGGGAAGGACGGGTAAAATAGGGAGATAGAGAGGGATGAGAGAGAGGAGAATGGATGAGCAAAGGAGAGATAAAGGGGGCGAAAACCTAGATGAACGAGAGGGATAGGAAATGAAGAGGAGTCGGGGAGAAAAGGGGGATTAGAATGGAGATGGAGAAAGAGAAAAGGAACAAAGGAGAGAGCCAGAAAGAGAGGAGAGGCAAAGGAGAGAGCCAGGGAATAGCACTGAGAACAGAGAGGAGATGGAAAAGGAAAGGAGAGGGGGAAAGAAGGGAAAGGGGTAGGCGGAAGTAAGGAACAGAGTGGTGGTCAGGGAGTGGGAAAGGGTTGTGGGTATGGGAAAGGAGTTGAGAAAGCGGGCAAGAGGGATTTATAGGAGTAGGAAAGATGGGAAGGAAAAATGAGTAGAGGGTAGAGGAAAGGGAGGCGGCAGTGAGATGAATAAACATAGGTTGAGTGGCAGAGGAGGGAACAATTTGAAACATGTGAAAAGAGGGGAGAGAGTGGCGCGGCAGAAACAGGAAGTGGAGAAGGAAATGGAGGGAAGAAACAGGGGGAAAACAAGGAAAAGGAAGAGTGGTGCGTAAGAGAGAGGGAAAGGGACAGGGCGAAAGGTTGAAAAGGGAGAGGTGAAGGAAAATAAGGGGAGAGATGGGGGAGCGGGGCGAAGGAGAAAGGTAATATACCAAAGAGGGGGGAGAAGCGAGGGGTAAAAGAGGGAGAGGAGGGGCGGAGATGAGAGCGAGGGGGAACTGAAGGAGGAGGAGAGAGAGGGGGAGATAAAGGAGAAGAGGTTGGGGTAAGAGATTGGAAGGAACAAAGATGAACATTGGGAAGAAAGGGAGGAGAGAAGGGGAAAGAAGAGCAGAAAGGGGAGGTAGGGAGCACTGGAGTAGGAAGGTAGAGAAGGGGGTGGGGAGTGGAAGCGAGGGATTGAGTGAAGGAAGAAGGAGGAAACGGGTGGAAGAAAGTGTTTAGAATCAGATGGGGAAGGAGGAGAAAGAGGAAGAGAAAGGGGGCAGTAAGGAGGTGAAAATGGGGTTGGTGTGACAGAGGTCGAATATGGGAAAAGGGAGTATAATTATTAGAAAGGAGAGGGGGGGGGGGGGGGGGGCTGAGTGGCAAAATGGAGAGGGGAAAGCACTGAAAGTAAGGAGGACAGGAAAATAAAACGGAAAAATAGCGAGGGGAGAAATGGGATCGAGGAAAGGGAGGCGAATGAAAGAGGGATATTGGGGAAAGGGAATGGGTATTAGGGGGAATGAGGTGGAAAAGGGGGAGATTGAGAGGAGAAAGAAAGAGGGGAGGGAAAAGAGAGGAGGTGGTAGAGGAAATGAAGGGGAGAAGGGGATAAATGGAGGAGAGGGGCAAAGGAGAGGGGGAGGGCAGGGAAGAAGGGAGAGGGCAGGGAGGGTGAAGGAGAGAGAGGGGAGGGGAGGAGATGAGTGCGAGGGGAAGGAAGGAAGAGGAAACCGGTAAAATAGGATCAAATAACGGAGGGAGGAGAGAAAGGGAGAGAGAAAGATAGGGAAAGAGATATAGAAAAAGTTAAAGAAAAGTGATGGTAAGAGAGGGGGAATGAACATAGATGAACGAAGAGAGGAAAGGGAGGAGCGAGGGGAAGGAGAGGAGAATGGGAAAGGATTCTAAAAAGGACAGAGAAAAGCTAGGGGCGCCGAGGAAACAGGGATGGAAGAAGGAACAGATAGAGTGGAGGTGAGAGTGGAGAGGAGAGAAGGGAAATGGTGGGAGAAAGGGGAGAGAACATGGAGGAAGAGGGAGGGATAACAGGAAAGTTATTCAGAAGGCGACGCTTGCCTAGTAACTCCTTGATGGAACCGAGATAGGAGATTCTATACAGAGCCTGGGAGAAGGGCTGAGGGAGAGGCAGGCGGAATGGAAGGGATAGGATGAAGAGAAGGAGGAGGAACAGGTAGAAGAAAATGTAGGATGAACCAGAAAGGGGAGGAAGCACTATGAACATGACGAACAAAGAAGCGGACAATTTATGCAGCTCCTCATTGTACCCTTCACAATTGCACTGGTTAACAAAAGAACATCTATTCATTGCTATCCTGTAAAAATATGTAGAACAGGTGTCACATAATAGCAGTGAAGTGATGTCCTTTTGCCTACTAGAGCTATTGTGGAGGTTACAATGAGGAGCTGCATAAATTGTCCGCTCTCTTTGTCATCGTGTTCAGAGTGAAGGGGAAAGAAAAGAGATCGGGCAATGAGGGGAATGAAAAGAGGTTTGGGAGACAAAGGAAAGGAAAATGGAAAAGGTGTGTGTGTTGCAGCTGTCGTTTCTCCCAACCTTTTTCGGTCCAGTGTCATTAATTATTCATGACTCTGGGTTAAAAAGGTATTCTGGAATTTCAATTGCAACACACAATGACAATTGTTGTGCTCTGAATTAATTACTGATTTGTGGCCTTGCTTTTTCAAAAATTGAACAATCTAGAGCAATATTTAAATAAAAGTATTCAGAGAAAAGTAATAGAACTTGCCCCGATTTTTTTGTGTCTCCGTATCGCGCGATGCGAACAATAAGAGTCATTTGCAATAGACCGCTTCGGTAATGTATGCACATTTTATACATACATTTCAAACAAAGGTTGTTCTTGACAACCTGAAAGCTTGCCGGATGTTTGCCGGACATAGCAACAAATAATGTATGCAAATGTTCCAAGAGTTGAGGTTCATTTATAAACAACAGGTTAATGGAATAGCTCGTCACTAGGTGCTCAGAGAATATACTTTTTTATCTGTATAAATTTGTATATTTACAGAAGTGGGTCTATTCCACCCTCCGGGTAAAATTTTGGGGATCGCGCGATTACTGGCGAGTTGCGTCCTGTGTGGGCTATGCATGTAGAGAAAAAGCAGCGTAGGGGAATAAACCAAATTAAAAATATTTTAAAAACGGACACAATCTAGACTAGCGAGTTGTCCGCAGATACGTCATTCGCGGAAAATGGTGGTCCCATGTGCAGCAGAAGACGGGCGAAAGAAGTGTTTGGTGGGATCTAAGACATTCTATAACTTCTCCATAGCTGTACAATTCCGGTAAATTTGGTATTTAATTAATCAGCAATTACGCTTCATATAATATCAATAGAAACAAATTGAGGCTGAATTTCCCTCTTTAAATTTGTTGCATACAGCATGAACAAGAATCAAATTCAAGCAATCACATACATATACATACTTTTTTTTTTAATGTTTTTATTGATTTCATCAACATAGAATTAACAAAACATGTAAAATTTCTTTTTCTTATAACAATTTTCATATATAAACATAACCTGTATAATGTACTAACAAATATTTACAAAAAGCAATGAAATCTATTATAAAGATGAGATCCCCACCCGTCTCCGAGAAAAGAGAATACAGAAGTATTAAGGGGGTAATTATGTTTGCTAGAACCACACACATTAAACAAAAAATACTCAATAAAAAATACGAATTAAAGTACATAGAGTGAAATAAATCTTACCCTCCCCCAAAAATGGGAAAGTAGAGTAACTCCTTCTCGGACCCACCCCCTCCATACATACACGCATACATACCCACGCAACCATACACACACACACACACACACACACACACGCACACACCATACGTTTACATGGCTTTACTTCCGAGGACAGGTATTGTTCCTCTATTGTTCCTCGTCCTCGGACAGTCGACGGAATAAGGCATAAATTCATTGTTCGACGTTCGAGGACTATTGTCCGGCTTCCGAGGACCATTGTTCTCATGGTTTTTTTTTTGTTCTCTGTCCGAAAATGTCCTCGGACATAATGCTAAACAAACGCACACATACTCACCAAGGTATACTTGTGTGTCTTTCCCTTTGTTCTCTCTATTGTTCAAATAGCCACACAAGCAGCAAAAAAAAAGCCACACAAGCCTGACGGAATAAAGGAATCTATTGTGTTTGACTGTCCAATTAGTCACACAAGTATACCCCTGTTGGTACACACGCACCTACGCACACACACACACACGCACGCACACCAGCACGCACGCCATTGGCTGACCCACTCTACACTTCCATCTATCACATTTCATGCCGATATCTTATAATCTCACCTCCTGTTTGGTTCATGAGATTCAGTTGAAGCTTAAATCCACTCTCAGTGACATGCCAATTAGTGCTGAACTGCATCCATGTTGGCAAGTCTAACCTGGAAAAGAATAAGAAAACAGACCAAAGGTTAAATATATTGAATATTGCTACGTTCACACATAGGAAAATTGGAAGAACGAGTTTGCGCGAGTAGTGGCGAGTTTACTTTTGGGGGTACTCGCGATGAGTCTCCGTAACTCGGCACAACTCTTCACAGCTCTTCGCAACTCGACGCAATTCGCGTAAGGTGGCAGTTAGCTCTAAAATTGTTAAAACAGTTTAATAATTTCAAGCTCTCAAGAACTCCTGAGCACCTCGGTCAAACTCGCAGTAAACTCGCGATACACGTGAAAAACTCGTCATGGACTATTTTCAACTCGTAGTATCCGGAGAAAATTTCCATACACGAGTTCCCGCCAGTCTTTTGCGAGCATTTGAGAGTTCGGCACGAGCACACCGAGTCTCTGGTGAGCTAATCACGAGGTTTGCACTAGTAGGGAGAGTTATACCGAGTTTGATTAACGGGCGTCTGATCACGTGGTTTCCATTTGGCGGTAAAATAAGCACGTTTTACAACTGCATTGAACAAGTGCCACATGAAAAAGACCAATATGACAAGGGTTAAGAAGCTGAAGACTTTGAATGACCCAGAGCCCCAGAAGGAAAAACAGAATGATCTATAGAGTTCAGAGAAAGTGATGGAGTAGCTGGAAGAAGTAGGGTCCGAAGCAAGGCCCGAAACCGGGCCTGAAACTAGGCTCTCAGACGGGCATGAAGATGCACCAGCACAGTGCGACAAGTCTGAACAATCAAAGCCTCGGGAAAAAAAAATAATTAAGCATATTGGTTCGGAATCTTTAAATACTTGGTTGCGTATTAAAACATGAACTATTTCCCTTTTACCAATGAATATTCAGCTGCAAATCTTTCAGCTATAACACAGTTCACAACCAAGAGAGCAAATTGTACACCATAATAAGAGAGAAAAAAACATTATTGATGTTAAAACGTTCGTTTATTCTATATTTCACAAGGAACATTTATAAAATGACTTTTATAGTCATGGTATAGTTTAATGATTGTGTAACAATTAAATACTGAACTTTTTTGTTCAAGATGTACAAACTCGATGATCTTGCTCCATCATCCATGTCATTTATGTGTGTCACAAAATTTATGTCACAAGAGTGAATCAAAATTAAATCACGTGATCCCACTCTACTCTTTCTTCATTTGGGGTTCAACTAGAATTACCCTTTTTCTTTGGTTTGCAATGGAAAACCGTTTTACATCTATTTGATGATTTGTGTAGAATTCAGCATGTTGGAAAGTTAAATTCTATAACGTAGTATCTAATACAATAAACAATTAAGTAAACATATTACGTGTATCTGCATTATAAGCATTCCAATGTAGGAATTTTTCTGCAACTTTCGCCACTATTTATCGTATTTAGGTGTTTGGGGCATCATCATACAAGTATTGCTTTCTTAGAATGTCCCCTCCATTTCATTGAACATGTTAGGTCAATAATGATCCCGCTTGTGTAAATTATTTTTTTCTCTCTCTCTCTATTCTTAGTACCCTTTATTTATGTATGTTAGTTTGGTATACTAAACTTACATTGTTTTATGTTTGATCATTTGATCGATATGTATCATGTATAATTTTTTTGAAACGGAAAATAATTCAAATCAAATCAAATTAAAATATTCAAAATGTCCCTACTTATAGGCCTATTTGCTTTCCATTTGCGAGTGTTCATTTGTGTTTTTATTGTTTATCCAGATGTATATATATGTGGATTAACACAACGTAAATAAAGATTTGAACAAAAGGAAAAGCAAAATGAGGAGAGACATTTTGAAAAGAGAACAAAAAAAAATCGACAGTACACGGCAGCGCCTTTTTGCAACTCGACAAAATATACAAAAGTTCCTAAGATCTTCTGACAAATGACTTGAGAGTGCCGTGAGTTGCACGTACGACCGTCTTGCGACAACTGTTGTGCTCTCTCCTATAGGTAATACATGTAAATAAGAAAATTGAATGATCAACATTGTGCTTGAAATATATTGTGAGGAATAAATTTATGAACACCACCTATCAAAAATCGTAAGATGGCCGTAAGTCTGACGAAAGAATAACCCAAGGCATTCTTACGAAAAACGTACGAACTCTAGGGCCATTGTATATAACCGAAAATCACTTCGTTTCTCAAGAAGATCTTAAGTTGTTCTTGCGAATTAAACGACGGTCGTACGATTGATTGATTGATTGATGCAGGTTTTATTTCATCTCATTTTTCCATATACAAAACAATATGATTACAATGTACAGAATCATGAAATGAAAAAGGAACCTACTGGAAAGCATAGCTTGTTTGTGTAGGTTCCCAAGAATAAATATAACATTAACATAATTATCTTTATAACATGGGAAATTGAAAGTGAAATACATATTTGAAAAAAAAATATATATATATAGAGAGGCAACAAAATGAGTACATCTGTAGACGTAGCTGTTGGTACCACGCTTTTAATTAGCTTTCGGGCAATAAGCCCTTTATGTTCCCTTTATATATTATATATTGTATTATTGTTTGTTGTGTATATAATATGCGTTCAAATATCTTAGTTATTCTTTTTGCCGTTTCTGTCGTACTCATGTAGATCTGAAGAAGGGCTTATTGCCCGAAAGCTAATTAAAAGCCTGCATGGTACCAACAGCTACGTCTACAGATGTACTCATTTTGTTGCCTCTATATAATTAGCACCCGAGTACACTACCCCACCATGTTAAAGAGTGTGAGCCAATTGTTGCTCTTATATATATATATATATATATATATATATACATATGTATACACATACATTGGCATGCATATCTCTCAAAATTACATAATTAATCAAGTAGTCATGAATCCTGTATAAATAATGAATTTTTCATAACAAGATGCTTTACACCGAAGATCAAATGATAAGACAGGACTCAGAGGACAAGAAACTGAGAAGACAATACAAGACAAAACGGGACAAAACAAGACAGAGAAAGAAGGAAAAGGGAAAACAGGTGCAAAAAGGGGAAAGAAAACAAACAAACGTCAAGAAAAACAAGAAACTGACAGGTTAATACAAGACAAAACAGGACAGAACTAGGACAGGACAACACAGGACAAAACAAGATAAAGAAAGAAAGAAACGAAAGAACGAACTTCTTAAGAAGGCAGTAAAAATTTATGACCCATCTACGAATCTCTACGAACTCCGGAATTCGTACGAACAGTGAGATTCGTACGAACCTTTGGGACCGTAGCTTTATGTGTCGGTTCTTAGCACTTACAATACAGCTATAGCTTATGCTATGGACACAACTAACAACAGCTGCAGTCGGGCGTAGGCGAACTCCTGCGATTCTTCTTACGATTCCGCTTTGGCGTCTTGCACCTTCCTCACTAAAGCCTTAGTCACAACTGCCCGTACTGGCTTGTACGGGTGGCTTACGGATGGTTTACAGGCAGAAATTTGGACGAAAAAACACAGAAACCGTGCGTCCTGAAGAAACGTACGGGCAGTTGTGACTAAGGCTTAACACACATCCTTCCTACTTGCAAAAACCATTGGGTCTAACGTAGAATTTCCGTGCAGGTACCGTGCAACTGCCGCCCGATCTGTTACGGCTTCGTGAGACCATCGTAAGACAAGAAGCCTTTGCAATGCAGTGCAGTTTTTACATGAAGTGCAATGGCTGCACGTTTCACTAGCTGCGTTCATCAAAAAAAAGTAGTTAAAAACGCAGAGATTCTGGGATATGCCCAACAGACCCTTGCGTCGGGATTTTCTACGAAATCCAGGCCAGAAGCAAAGCGGTGCACGGTGAGCTGTGAGTGACCATTGTAGCCAGGTATAATCCATATGCTACATAGAGCTGCGGTGATAGTATAGTTCGGTAAATTTAGTCAGATAAGTATCTTATTTCATACAAACCTTATATCTGAAGGTAATACGTCACCGGACAGCTCCATCTTCACACTCCCAAGGGAGGCCGGTGAATCTCCATTCCCAATTATAAGAGGGTCATCTTCTTCGGTGCTAAAATCTAAAAACTTTATGAGAACGTGATATCCCGATGGTGCTGTGATGTACCACCTGTGGACCAAGCTGGTTGGGTAATTTGAAGGATAGTTTGGAGATGAGATGATCTGGCTAACTCCAACAGAGAGAATAACGTTTTCCTCTGTAAACAAGGGTTAGTGAAAAAAGTATGTATATTCGATTAAGATGGGACATTAGGGTATATATTTCATCAGTAGAATCACTTTCACTCTTCATAATTTCACAGAAGTGATACATTAACTTCTCCGCAATAACAAACATAATCACCAGTGGCTGACTCTGCGATGAGTCGCTGGTAAAATGTCCATACAAATATTTATTAAAAACATAAAGAGATCTAAATGATAGAACATGGACGAGTAGATAATGATGATTCATGTATAGAATCAGTCTCATGTTTTATTTATATGAGGACATCTTTGAAAATAAACTACAACTTAAAACATAGTGGCGTGTTATAAAGTTCTTCATGTAACTCGATCGGGATAACTTGCGGCAACTCGGCACGGGTCGGCGTAACTCGTTGAAACTTTGCACAACTCTCCTTGAAGTCGCAAGCAGTTCCAAAATTTTTGAACATGTTCAAACTTTTCACTAATTCGTTGTAACTGGTGCTGAACTCGTTTAAACTCGTAATATACTCGCAATATTCGCATTACCCGTAAGAACTCGCCACCTTCAAGTATACACGCTATTCGAGTTTCCAAGACTGGGATACGAGCACTACGACTGTAATACGAGTCAGGCGGAGTTGCCCAGAGATTAGTGCGAGTTTCAGATCGAGCACGGCGGTTTACAGCGAGTTTCGTATGAGCTTATTCAGAGTGCATTGCAAGTGGACCATGATATGTAAGATGGCCTATAAATTTGCAGTGATTTACATTTTCCCAGAAGTATTTTCAAGATATAACACATTCATTCAACCCTAAAAGCACGTTTACACAGAAAAACACGCCATCACCATTGCATTTCCACAACTACCAACAAACAAGGCAAGCAACATGCCTCAGCTCAAGAAATCCAAGTGTGGTGGACATTGCTGTAGCGGACATTACGGTAGTGGGCCATTCTTTGTACAGTGAACCTTTTTTGACAAAATGAAGTTAATTCTTGCTGTTTTTGAATAGTATATTCTTGGAGAGTAATGTCTAAAGTTAAACGGATCATATTTCTTAAAAATTGAAGACCCAATTATGCTAATTTGCATACAATTGAATTGGCATAAATTGAAGTAAAAAAATATCCTTTTCATCATGTTATAGTCATCTCTCAGTATGAGCTTTAGTAGATGTCACTTTATAGTGAAATCATACCCTTCCTTTTGAGAGTAATTAAGTTGAAGGAAAAAGATCATTTGTCTATTATGTAATAAATAACATGCATAATTCAGTAATTCTAAAGTCACACACGTGACCCCAAAACATGAAAAGTGCATGCTATTTGAAGAATACCATTTGGATAATCTATATTTTTCCTGTCATAAGCTAACTTCCATCTCACCAAATATTATTTCAAATATGATTCTCGTTATTTATAAATATCGCCCAACTAACTTTATCACACACGTGACCTTAGTGCAAATGGTCAAGTGCATATGTAACGGGCAAGTCATGTGTACAGTTTTTTTCATCTACTATTGTTGTTGAGTTTCTGGTTTTTTTTCATCTACTATTGTTGTTGAGTTTCTTGACCTATTAGTTCTGTTTTTACTCTTTGTATTCCTCTTGTTTAATCCTCTGAATTGATTGCGTAACCCTGTGCAATTATGTTCAAAGTGTAATACGCTATCGTATATTTATAATGTAATTGGCCAATGGAAATGTGCTTCTAAAGATTAGTGAATATACTTGTATATCAGCATGAAGAAAAAAAAATTCACCTTTCCCGAAGGTGAATTTATGGGGAGGGTAAATCAGTGGACTTCGCACCGTTCTACGCTGGGTGCGCACACACACGGGGTTTGTATAGCTCATATAGCTTCATGGTTTTACGGACAAAATAATTAAAAACTTCCAGAACTAGACTAGTATCAGCCAAGCTGAGAGTCATGAAAAGGCTTAAAAATGTCCATATTCTGGTCAATAAAAGGCAAATCATGAAATAACAGGCTTTGTTCTCTGTATGCCCTTAAATATCCATCAACATCTTTTGCTTGAGTGAGCAATTAACTAGTTTGTTGTGTGTTTCAACATAAAGACTCGTCAAAAGTAACATGTTGAAACACAAACAAACGATTGGTACTACAAAACTTAAAGATAACATTTAACAAGTTCATAGTGACGAAGCTTTTCGACCTGCACTCATCGGGTCACAACGCAGGAATGAGAGAATACAAGAAAATACAAAAGTCAAGGAAGGGTGTGTATAGCGACCCGGGTAGGATCCGGGCACGCTAGAATAATCGAAGCGCTTGTACAAACTCCTTTTGTCGGCACAATAGCGGATCTCTCGACTGAACGAACAACGCTTCTAAGAAGCGAAGATGTTGAAAGCTGCGTTCTCGGGCAACAATAGTGAACTGAGCCGGGTTATACGCCTTGGAACAAGCCAGACTATTTAGCAAGTGCTGACCAATAGCAGAGTCGCTGTGACTGCGGCATTGAACATTAGCGACGCTAGCAGCGGTTTTGCAGTTACGCTTCGGCTGTGCTCGGCTACCAGCTGATGTCTGTCGTACCACGGAGGGTACGTGCTGTTTAATGCGGTCCGCTAGACGCTGAGATGTACGGCCAACGTAGACGGCTCACACCGACAATGATACTGATAAACGACATTGCTCATTTGGGGGGAAGGCACTACATCCTTGCGAACTGTGGGTAGCATTCTATTAGTAGAGAACACGACACGCGTAGCCACGGCAAAGTAACAGCGCGACACTGTATGCTTAAAGGTCCCCTTTTATGAAATTATAATTCTTGGTATTTTGTACATGCATCTCATCTAAATTGAAAAATGACATCCGTTTGCAATAAATACGTATCACAATATTTTTAAAATAATATTTCCCCCAGGTATTCATGTCCAAAACAGTCTGCTAAGCTCCGCCCCCTTTTAAACCCCGAATTCTCGTTCCGCGAGCATGATTGACGTGTGACGTCACAAACCGACATTGCCGATGCCTGTTTACTATATTGCCTATGTATTACATGTGCAAACTAACTTGCTGTTGTGTATACCACCTCGAAAACCACCTCTAAAGCTAAGTATGCCGCAACGCTGCGGTGTTGCAGGTTGCAGCAACACCACAAAGGAGGGTGTCAGTCTACATTTATTCCCTAAAGACCCAAATATAAGAAGGAAATGGACCGCAAAAGTAAAATTAACTCGCACACATTGGAAGGGGCCGAGTGACCACAGTGTTGTGTGCTCCGAGCACTTTTGTGCTCGATAGCACGGGGCTGCATGCGGCGTATGGCATCAAGAAGAGGCCGTCCATGAAACAAGTTTGATCATACATGTATCAATAATATGAAATTTGGCGACTCTGAGCTTTACCTCACAAGCACCTCTCTCAATTGGTCTTTACTATTAAAAATGATTTTTTTTTTGTTCTTGATGAAGAAAAAGATCTTTCTCCATAAAGAGTGTTATAAAAATGTTTATCATGGTAGAGTGGAAACTCAGTATAAAGAGGTCTGATACAACAATATTCCTGATATAACAAGGTAATATTTTGGTCTCAACTCTTGATATTCTTTTTTTTTAAACTGATACAACGAGATTCTGGATTTAACCAGGTAATTTTAATAGTCCCAAGGACCTCGTTATACTAAGTTTCCACCGTATATTTAATATTGATTTTTCTCTATTTTCTCTATTTCTTCCCTTGTGCTTTCCCTTGTGCTTTCCCTCCATTTCTCCCCTTGTGCTTTCCCTCCATTTCTTCCTCTTTATGCCCAAAATTCTCCACTTTCACACATCTTCCCTCAACTTTTTTATCTCTCCCTTTTTCCCCCAATGATTCCCTCTCTCTCTATTTCTTCCCTTGTGCTTTCCCTCCATTTCTCCCTCTTTATGCCCAAAATTCTCCACTTTCACATATCTTCCCTCAACTTTTTTATCTCTCCCTTTTTCCCTAGTGATTCCCTCTCTTTTTCACTATTTTTTCTCTTGTGCTTTCTGTCTCCCTTTCTCCTTCTTTTTGCCCAATATTCTCCAATTACACACATCTCCTCTCAACTTTTTATCTCTCTTTTTTTTTTCTTTTTCCATTCTGCCAATTGTTGGTTTTGATCTCATTCACGCACTCACACTTTTTTTTCAATTGTTAGTTTCATTCACGACAAGCCTTGCATAGTAAATGTGTTTGAGCTCTTCCACAGATGACAAAAATATTCAATTGATTTGAAATATATTATTACTTCTGGAGAAGTGTAGATATAGATGTTGTATCCAGGAAATGGTTGTCTTGCAATTGAACATCAAAAATTCAATTGAGCTCTTCCACAGATGACAAAAATATTCAATTGATTTGAAATATATTATTACTTCTGGAGAAGTGTAGATATAGATGTTGTATCCAGGAAATGGTTGTCTTACAATTGAACATCAAAAATTCAATAGGAGAATGCCAACCCCCCCCCCCCCCCAAAAAAAAAAAAAAAAAAAAATAACAAAACAAAACAAACAAAACTGATTAGCTTCCAAAGTGTGTTTCATTAACAAATTAAACAACAAATGCCATAAAAAATAACAGACCTCATATGCCATTAACAATAGAGTTATCATTCTTAACTGAGATACATGCATTTTTACAACATCCAATTACAAAAAATGCTCTCGGCACATACTTAGATGTGAACTCAGTTACCCAATTCCAATTTTATTTCTGACAGTGAAAATGTATATTCAAAATAAGCCTCCTAGACTCCTCTTTTCCTCTGATACTTGAACCAAAAACAGCAATAAAATTTTTACCACATTGTCACAGTGTAGCACACCCTCATGTAATAAACCCAACTTTCAGGGAAACTGATATCCATGTATAGGAATTAAATATCATGAAAAATAGAAATGACGTACTAGCATTTTTAACATTTCTTATCAACAGTTATATACATGATAGATGTATATGCTATCTAAGCGTTATCAAGTTAACAACTAGACCAGCATATATAAGTACATAATAATAAATACAACAATAAATCAAATGAAAGAAGAAAAAAAATGTGTAGAAAAAATAATGTCAATTTGAAAAGAAATATGATGTGAAGCAACAATAATGATGATCACATGAATGACCCGAGTAAATAAAAGATCATGTTTGCCAGTCATTAGTACTGAATAATTTTTTCTTTCAAATAATGACTTTGTGTAAATGTTTACACTGATGCAACAACAGTTCTGATACATAAATATTTTTAAAATTTTCAATTCTACTATCACCTTTGCATAATGTTGAGATTTGTGCATGTCATATCCAAGCCCCAGTAAAAAAAATATGAGAATAATGGTTGCATAGCTTAAATTAAAGTTCCACAGAGCTGTCCTCCCTTTTGATTTTTTTTGCAAAGGTTAAAAAAATATATATACATACAGTAAACTTTGAAAAGAAAATACCCTAAAGAGCTAAAATGCAGGGAATATTTCCAATTTAAAAAAAAATTTCTTTGAAAATCTATCTTAGAACAGTAATAAAAATCTCAGTAATAAGGTGGAAGTAAAACATATATTTTTCTGTAAACATAGATCTTGACAAGGTGGGGGAAAAGATATCAACAGCAAAATTGTATGTAGGTCTACGCCTCTTCAAAGCCCCTGTATTGTTCTGATCAGAGGCGGATCCAGGATTGAGTAAAAGAGGGGGCACAAAAATGAAAGTTTGTCAAAAGGTAGACCCCTATTTTTCTGGTCTCGCGAGCTTCGCGAAAAGTCGCTCAGTGAGGGGGGGGGGGGGGGGGGGGGGCGGTAAAAAAAGAAATTCGCCAAACCTTCAAAAATCGCTCAGTAAGGAATTATTGGGGTCCAGTTTCCCCTCCATAATTCCCTGACAAGCAAAAAAAAAATCATACTTCTCTTCCAAAAGGGGGGGGGGGGAGACCGGGTCGGCTGTGCCCCCCAGGGGGTGTTTCATAAAGCTGCTCGTAAGTTAAGCACGACTTTACGCACGACTGGTGATCAGTTCTTGAGCTAAATGATTGAGAATCTGATTAGTATAGCACCCAAGAACATGTTCCAGTCGTTCGTAAAATCATTCGTAACTTTACGAACAGCTTTATGAAACACCCCCCTGGATCCGCCAATGGTTCTGATGGAAATGCTGCACGGATTCTTGTCACGGCACAAGATGGGAGAGGAACACGTCCTGCCCTGCCCAGCAAACTCCAACACCATCTTACAAGCTGCTTATAGGCCACATGCCTGGCTTTCCTATAAAAGATTTTTTTTTAAAGAGTACAAAGGAAACTATGATTAGACAACTTCAAAACAATGCACAGTGTAGTCTATGATGTAGGTAATAGTGAGGTAACTTTTATTTTGAACTTCACAAATAAACAATAGAAGATTAGCTAATAATTTAGTTGTCAACACCGCAGTGTAAAATGTTGTGATGGGGACAGAGGAAAGAAACGTTAATCTGCACATAGGACAAGAAAATACATGTACACTGCAAATAGAATAATCTTCCTCTATTTAGGCTAAAACATTATTTTCTTTTATAGAATATCGTAATATTAATTTCATAAGGAGCCAAATTTACATTTTGCATCCAAACTGCTTTATATAATACAGGAATACTGCAGTAAGGATTAAAACAAAAAATATGGTGTACTCACCGATTTTCAGTTGCATCCTGCCTTGCCTGTCCGCCATACTGCTGTCAATGCAAATAGTAAGCAGTTTCCATCACATACCGCTCCAGACACACTGGATGAAACCCTGGGTGGAGAAGAAGAAGAAGAAGAAGAAGAAGAAGAAGATCATATCTATTGTCAACTATAACGGTACCTACACTTACTTAGTGTAGCAGCACAAATAAAACAAGCAAGATAACAGGAGAGCTAAGAGTTTTCTGGATATCAATGCTAGAATTTACTAAAATAAAACACTACCACCCCATGCACCATGCAGTAAAACTGCCCAAGCGCAAGCCCAGGCAGGGTCAGCGGGCGAACAACCAAACGGCGCGGCGTGTACCCCGGCCCTGCGCACATCGAGCTCACTGCCTCGATCAGCGAAGTATCAGCTCAGCCTCTCGGGCAATTTGCAAGCGTAAACAAGATTCATAATACGTGGATATGCGTGAATTAAACTTTAATCGGTAATTTATTATCAAAAAATAATTACCAATTGTTATTCCCAAGTCTCCCGTCGATATCCTCTCCGTTATTAAAATCAGGGACGTCTCTGTCATCATCAGAATCTTGCCCAGAATCCGACATGTCTGGCTCAAACATAGTATACGGCCGGGCCCCTAATTCCTCTTCAATTTCTTCTGGTACTTGATGCTCCAAATCAGATATATCTGATCCTGAATAAGTGTCCTGGCTGAAGAAGATGATGCCATCGTCGATGTAGGATTTTGGCTTTAAAAAGCTAAAATGAAGGGCTGAAATGGCACGAAGTCGAAGGGATCTATACACGAAGCTCAATAGCCATAACACACACACATCGATACTGATCCAGCTTGTGTAAGTCGAGCGTTCTGTGGGTGACGTCACATGACGTCATCGATCGCTGGACCGATTTTCCAAAATTTTTAGGGGCGTTCCCAGTTATTTTTTTATTTTCAAGGTTACAGATTAATGAATGGAATTCAGGTAATATGGTTGACAGATCTGGATTCACAGTAGAAAAGTCTATTAAATGAAGTTCCTGTGTAATTCCATAAAAGGGGCCCTTTAAAGCTGTAAAAGATAGATAGACAAACCCGCTGGTGTTCACTAATTTCACAATATTATGGACTTAGGCACTAAACTCTGCCAAAAATATACCCCATCCTTTATCCAACAATGCTTAAGGCAAGATATTATTAGAGGAACAATCCCACAAACTTTTGGTCCTATCTCCTCTAAAGCCAAAAGAACTGCAGCTTACCTGTAAAGGGCAACCAATATGTAAACTTATAGGTCTTATGGTCCCCAACACATCAAGTCCATGGCTACTATACATGTACCCCAATCATGCAAGTCATCAGAATACTGAGCTGCAATTGCACCACAGGCCTTCTCAGTGACACTTTTGAATACCTTCTAGCAAATATAAAAAACTCCAGGCAGGTATCAACACTTTAATCCTGGACTTGATCTATGAGGCACCCAAAAATTCAATTATTTGGCCCTGTTTCTGATGAAGTCCAAATCCTAGACCACCTTGGCCATGCTGTTAATCCTTAATGAACATGCAATTTCTTATGGGTAGGATTATGGGGAAATATGCTAAATTCTATTCCAATCCTCTCAGATTTATTTCAAGTAGACAGGTTTAGCTACAGACCGACAAGTTTATCATCTTATGAATATATTAGGTACTGTGACTGAGGTGAATCCATCTATTAAGCCTCCATTGCCTCCCTCCCAACGCTAAGGCATAGAGGTGGAAGCATAACTACTCAAGTACAGCTAACCAGTTACTGCAACGGTCCCCCACATGGACACCCACATCTTACCCGGAGCTATCCGAACACGCGAACAATTAAAAAATGTCTTTGCAACATAATTGCTGCTATGTAAAAACAAAAATCTGTCACCTTTTTTTTTTAATTGCTCAGTTTTCATATTAATACTAGCATGACAACAACCCTGTTTTGACATTACTATGGCCTTAAGTGATTTGGATTATGACTGTAATAACTCTGGGAGTTTATGATATATCAAGACCAATATTTTGTGTTTTCTATTGTTGAAACAGAATATATATATGTCATTTTCAAACAATTTCCAATATTTTGATGGTGCGTTGCCATAGTAATGGGGCTGGTGCTCACACCCACCATCGGCGTCAGTTTGAGACCAAATGGATAATAAGAATTATAATCGTGTACCTGACTGTGACCTTGAAAGCACAAAAAAAAATCCCACTCAAAAGAGCTGCTTGAAATAGATGTAATGCCTACTAAATATTTTCACGTTGTTGAATTACACATATATGTTATTTCATATCTTATTACCATGGTAACAGTGGTCGCCCAGTATCCACCTTTGTGGCAGTCAGGGAGGATATGATATCCAGGGTCCTAGCTAACGTACAGGGGGAAAAAACATCATTTCAGGTTGTGGAGACCCTTACTTTAAAGTGCATTGAATATATTTTTCCACTACTATTTATAAATCCACCATAACATTTCTGTAGCAACAACCATGTTTTGACATGACGGTGACTCCCAATGACTCAGATTTAGCTGACAGATAAACACCATTTTAGGGTGTACATACACTTGTTCTTTGTTTTGTGTTGATTAGTTACAGAAATATTCATTTTTTATCATACTGTTTCTATAGCAACAGCCATGTTTTGACATGACGGTGCCTTCCAATGTCTCTGATTCTACATGCAATAAAACGGGCACCCCAAAATACATATAGTTAGATGGTTACAATTTGTTTTTGTGATGTTGAATTACAGATATATAGTATTTTCTAAAATTCAATTCATTGGTGTGTTACCATGGTAACAACCCTAGTGGTCACGCCCACGACCAACTTTATGTAAAATAGGAAGAATATGAGAGCTGAGGGTCCTACCTAACAGAAAAACATGATTTAAGATTGTGCAGACAGTTGTTTTCTTTTTTGTATTCATAAATCATAGATATTTTCCACAAATATAAGCATTTTGTGGGACCGTTTCCATAGCAACGGCCCTTTTTTACACACCCATGACTTCAAATGGCTCAGATTGTAGTTGGAGTCAGTGGGACAGGTTGAAATACATATATTAGAGGCCTTACCATATATTTTATGCTGTTAAATGACAAATATACAGTATTTTCTAAATTCCAGTATTTCGTTATGTGTTGCCATGGTAACGGCCCTAGCGGCCACGCCCACCATGAACTCTATGGAAAACAGGCAGATTATGAGAGCTGGGGGTCCTAGCTAACAGAAAAATATAATCTAAGATTGTGTAGACACCTCTCTGTCTATTTTATACTGATAAGTTTAGATATTTTTCCAAAATATAAACTTTTTATGTTACCGTTTCCATAGTAACGGCCATTTTTTGACATGACCGTGACCTCAAATGACCTAAATTTTGGTTTCAATCAATCAGGAAACTCAAAATACATATATTTAGATGCTTACCAGTCATTTTTACAAATTTCTGAATTAGAAATATTAGGTATTTTAGTAAATTCCTATATTTCATTGATGCGTTGCCATGGTAACGGCCCTGGTGGCAACACCCACCACTAACTCTTTGGCAAACAGGCAGATTCTGATAGCCTAGGGTCCTAGCTACCAGGAAAACATCACCAAAAAATGTGCCTAAGGGGGGGAGGGGGGTCTACGTTGGCCCATAGACTATGTGTGTTAAAGCAATTGTAAATTGTGATATAAAATTCACTGTGCAATTGTTGAATACACGAAGTCTGTAAATGTACTTGCATGTTCAGGGGCCGTATTCTGAAAACGGTGTTATCTTTTGTGTTAAGGGAAACTGTGTTAATTGCCATAACAAATTGAAATTGCGCGCAATAAACACTAATCATTGGTGCTTGCGGAGATGTCTCTGTTAACTTTACGCTGGCACAGCCATCTTTGCGCAATCATTAACCAATGACTTGTCCTGATTTTGATTTGTTATGACAATTAACATCGTTTTACTAACATAAAAGATAACACCGTTTTCAGAATACGGCCCCTGATGACTAAAGCAACGTTCCCACTTTAAATAGCCGAGTTGTAGTCATGAGTTATGGTGAGTGTCATACGTGTGCGACTGCTGAAAACTCTGTCGTTTTTTTTTTTTTTTTGTTCGAGTTTTGTTTTGAGAGTTCTAACAACATCGACTTTACAACGATATATGTACGTGTTACTCGATGCTTTAAGAGTTCAGTGGAGTGCGTTCCGTGTTCACAACGATCTACGTACAACTTGTATCGACCTGCTGGCGAGTTATCACGATCTCTTTACGAATCGTTAGATCTTTGCCTATATTATGAGACTTGCGTGAGTGACCTACGACGCAACATCTGTACGAGTGAACCGAGCGCGAAACGAGTCACACCGAGCTTGGTATGAGTTCCGATGACCTGTGTACGATTTATACCGATCAACGAGTTATCAAGATCTTGTTACGAGTGATAAGAGCTTTCTACGAGTATCATACAATCAAGGGGTCTGGAAATGTATAAATTTTGGCACTCTGCAAAATAAGGATGGATGCCAGAAGCATTTCCGCCTTGCTTTAGGATCTTAGGGACATTGATCTTCTGCACAATTGCTGCAACGCTGTTGTCAAGGAGGCGCCGAAGAAAAAGAGGTGTTCAGGAGGAGACCAAAGTGATGCAAAGGGGCCATTCTTAGTCACGTGTGTGACATAAAAAATAACAACAGGGAATTAATTGTGAGCCTTATAATTTTAATAACCTTCCAAGTGTATTGGTTTTTCCTGTATACAGTGCGTCCCCAAAAAGTTAATAGTTGGTAAAAGTCTCCCCAAATGAATATTTCAGAATATTTGCCATAAATTATAATTTAAAGTCTCTCCTATGCAATAACACAACACAAATCTGACTTGTTATTAATCTTGAGTGATCAAAAACCACTTTTGTGAAAGGGTGCAAAATTCAGACTTGACAAGAATTGGTATTTGTCCCCTCCAATATGAACGAAGTTGAGAACCGTTTAAAATAGGCAGTTCAAGAAAAAGTCTCCCCATTTAAATATTTCAACATATTTTCAGGAAATGCTCTTACCTGTGGAAAGCTTATAGGGTCTCTTCTATCACCAAAATATTTCACAATATTTTAAGCTTGATTGAGCAAAATTATATGAAAGGGTGCAAAATCCATACTTGAAAACTGTCTGTTTATGTTCTGTGTTATGTTAAGTGTCATATTCTGATCATTAAAAGACAATTTATGAAAGAGCATAATTTGTTTACTATATGTCCTGATATATCCCATCAAAACTTGATGGGTGAGTGAGCAGGCCAGGTGAAATTAAAAGACTCGTCAAAAGTAACATGTTGAAACACAAACAAACGATTGGTACTACAAAACTTAAAGATAACATTTAACAAATTCATAGTGACGAAGCTTTTCGACCTGCACTCATCGGGTCACAACGCAGGAATGAGAGAATACAAGAAAATACAAAAGTCAAGGAAGGGTGTGTATAGCGACCCGGGTAGGATCCGGGCACGCTAGAATAATCGAAGCGCTTGTACAAACTCCTTTTGTCGGCACAATAGCGGATCTCTCGACTGAATGAACAACGCTTCTAAGAAGCGAAGATGTTGAAAGCTGCGTGCTCGGGCAACAATAGTGAACTGAGCCGGGTTATACGCCTTGGAACAAGCCGGACTATTTAGCAAGTGCTGACCAATAGCAGAGTCGCTGTGACTGCGGCATTGAACATTAGCGACGCTAGCAGCGGTTTTGCAGTTACGCTTCGGCTGTGCTCGGCTACCAGCTGATGTCTGTCGTACCACGGAGGGTACGTGCTGTTTAATGCGGTCCGCTAGACGCTGAGATGTACGGCCAACGTAGACGGCTTCACACCGACAATGATACTGATAAACGACATTGCTCATTTGGGGGGAAGGCACTACATCCTTGCGAACTGCGGGTAGCATTCTATTAGTAGAGAACACGAGACGCGTAGCCACGGCAAAGTAACAGCGCGACACTGCATGCTTAATATCGCGCGCATACTTATCAGACACTTCGCCAAGGTAATTTGAGGTAGACCGGGCATTTATTGGGCCCATAAACAGGGCGAGTCCGTGAATCAATAGTACGCTGCACAACGCGATCAATGACAAGCTCCGGATAGCCATTGTCTCGTGGGATTTGCTTGATGCGAAGAAGCTCAGGGTTGAGCTTACACGGAGAACAAATTTGCAAGGCGCGACACACTAAGCTATTAATCAAACCAGTTTTATACGATGTAGCACTGTACGTATCCCATCGCGTGTACTGGCCCGTAAACGTAGGTTTACGATATACGGACGCGAGAAGTTTGCCGTCACTCTTCTCAACCAGTACATCCAAAAATGGAAGCGCGTTAGACTGCTCCATCTCACACGTAAACCGAAACGCTGGATGAAGCGAGTTGAGTTGTGTAAGAAAGTCCTTGCACGCAGCGCTTGAATCAAACATAGCAAAGGTATCATCAACGTAACGAAAGTAGGTGAGCGGGGTAAGGCTAGGATCAGTGATGTTTTCATGAAGGCGGGCTTCATGAAAGCCAACAAAGATATTAGCAAGCACGGGGCCCAACGGGGAACCCATAGCAACACCATCGATCTGCGAATACATGATATCATTAAAGCTAAACTCGACAGCACTTGTAGCATGTTTCATTAGTTCAACAAACACGGATTCAGAGATAGGAGGTTCATCCAAATCAGCATGGTAGAGGGCGGAGACACAGATATCAATGGTCTCCTTTAGTGGCACGTTGGTGAACAAACTACAGACATCAAATGAACATAAAGAGACAGATTCACTAATTACCATCTGACGAACCGACCGAGCAAATGTAAAAGAGTCCTTAATTGCATAGGTTGAGTATTGCTCAAGCACAGGTTGCAGGAGCTCACTCAACCACCTAGCCAGTTCATGCTGTGCTGAACCAGTCATGGAGAGAATTGGGCGGAGCGGGGTATTGGCTTTATGTGTCTTCGGTAAGCCATACATAGCTTACCAGTCAAAACGTCCCCGCGTCAAAACGTCCCCGCGTCAAAACGTCCTCGGGTGATACCAAAACGTCCCCTTGTTAGACCAAAACGTCCCCGGGTCAAAACGTCCTCGGGTCAAAACGTCCCCGGGCTCTTTTGTTAAAAAATATGTTGAATTCTCACCGTTATTACATCATATTTTGAAGTAAATGAAATCTTTAACCAACAAGAATAGCTTTGTGTCATTTACCATCCACCACACGACTGAATTACCGCTGCATTCACGGCATGAAAATCATCTAGCTCTCGCTTCCAATCAACGCAATATCGCCGGCTGTGCATGTAGTGTGCGTGGGGTACTTTGGTAAGCAGCCGCACGGCTAGTACAAACGTGTAACAGTTGACCAGAGCAATTATAATAAACGTATATTCAATTTAATATAATATAGAATCTTTATTTGCACATAATAAGTCGAGGTATTTTGTTTTAATCGGTAAATAGGTGCATGTCATAAATTACTAACGTACAAATTTTCATCAAACTTAATGAAAGGTTGGGTATATCTGTCTATTATTTTTGTGGGTGTAATTGAAAAAAATTAATGCCATTACTGTATAAAGACCTAACTTTTTGACAATTTTCGTACAGACGCTCATAATCCATTCTTAAATATATATTCATAATGTATTATTAACCTGTATGATAACTCATCTGCATCAAATCCTTTCATCATCTATATCTGCCGTTTTGAAAGTGCACCAAATTTGTTTTCACTTGCGTAATTTGCTATTTTAGACAAACCGCAAATAGAGTTGTAGGAAAAAGTGTGATCTAATAAGTTAGATTTTATTTTATTTAGAAAAAGAAAACAAAAAAAATCCTAAATAAAATCACATCTAGTCTACTAGACCATCAATAAAAATATATATTTAATTTTTAATTACGTCTCTTTTTTTTGTCGATGTATTATGTTTAAGTTATGTCATTTATGTAGAAAATAATCTGCCCCGACAAAGCAAAAGCTTGTTATTAATTGAGCATATTGGCGACACTGTCAATAATTTATTTAAATGTTTAAAAGCGCTCCTGCCGGCACCTTTTTAATATTTTATCTATATCGGAGTTATAGTTTCAAGTTCAATCATAATCTAATAATATGTGAAAAGATATATTATTATATTTATCGTCTAACGTTATTTCTCGCTTCTTCGACACCTACAGGATACCAAATCTGCGAACGCCAGGTACAGAGAGAAAAAGAAGGAAGATTACAAGATTTTTTAAAACTTTATTTATTGTAAATAAATTTGCACCAAAGTCGTGTCAGGCTGTATTTTATATCCTTGTATTTTATATATGGGAAATGGAGAATTCCGAGACAAGATTGGTATAAAAACTCTGTATATATGTTTGAATGTGTGTGTGTGTGTGTGTGTGTGTGTGTGTGTATGTGAGAGAGAGAGAGAGAGAGAGGAGAGTGGGGCAGACTTTTAATGACCTCGTATTATAACCAAAACGGATCACGACTTCATTCTTGTGTATATTTTAATATTACCAAGAGATGGTGCTCAATTTGATTTAACGGTCCAATTTAATTCAAATTTTCACAAATACTTGATTCATGAAAAATAATGGTAGGGTAACGAAACTTCTTACGCATCCCATGTAATTAACATTGTTTAATCTTTACCAAAACTATATTTAGGGTTTTCTATAACTCCATAATATTAATCAAAAGCATGTGGGATTAAGTTATTTGGGGATGAATTTATGCAGGGGCGGATCCAGGATTGGACAAGGGTGGGGGCGGAGGAAGCCCATTAAATACATATTAGGATAAACGTTTCTCAGTGTTTGTGAACTGCTCTTAACCTATAAGCACGCAATCCTGGTGTGATACAGAATTAAGAGTTTAAAAACTAATAAAATAAAAACACATTACGAAGTTGCGTGATTTGGTTAATGTATATTTTAGTCATAAAACAATAAACAGTCAAAGTTGTCACTCCGTTGTAAGCCGACATGAGACCCAAAAATATTCAAGTGAAAGTTCAAGAATAAGGATCGTGGAACGTACCAACGCCGGATGACGGAAGATGCTGCTGATCAATGCTGTACTGGCTATTTGAGTCGTCGCACTGTGACCCATGTAGATTATGAGATGACGGCAGTAAGGTATGTAAATGCACTTACCTGTCCCATTCAATTTCTAATTAGGCAAGACAATTTCACATATGAAGTATTTCTTATATTCCGTGCATAGCACAGCAAATTTATCAACATACACACATGGACAATATCAAGTCATACAGCGCATACATGCGAATTTTTCGTATTTAGATTTTTAATTCTGAGTATTCTTCTTCTTCTGTTTTAATAATATTTAAATTCAATTCAATACGGTTTTATTTGATATTAAAAATACATGACAATAAATAGAAGAAAACCAAATATGTCATATTTACAATTATTCAGTAGCGGATCTAGACCGTAGAGGGGGTTAGGATGTTTAAACCCCCTCTTGGATTGATAAACGGCTATAAAACTCCAATAACAACAACAAAAGGTGAAAAAATCTACAGTGACAGTTACCAGGGATTTATTGATACAGATAAATTGATATATTAACAGATTATGGCGAAATTAGTGAATAGAAATATAGTATAGATACATTAATACAGTATAATTACAATAACAACAATTGTACTACTACTACACTACTAATAATATTTTGGGAATAGTAATAAATAAATAAATAACAAGCAAAATTGGCTGAATACAGAAAGAGCGAATGACGCAAAAATTGAGCCAGAGGCAGAGCGTGGGGAAAGAGCGTGGGGAAAGGGCGGGGGGAAAGGGCGGGGGGAAAGGGCGGGGACGTTTTGGTACGCTACACGTGGACGTTTTGGTACGCTACCCGGGGACGTTTTGGTCGTAGCAAGGCGGGGACGTTTTGACGCGGGGACGTTTTGACCGGATACCCATACATACGGGGGCGCTGAGAGCCATGCGGGCGGATCCTGTCATAAATATTATGTGCTAGCTGATCATTCTTACGCAAATCTAGCATGTAGCGCTGCAACCTACCCTCGAGGCAACTGGTCCGATCGTGACTACATGCAGGACCAATGCACCGAAATTTGGAATCATCATCAAGAACATCCATCATCTTACCAACATAATCACGCTTATTCAAAAGAACAACACCGGTGCCTTTGTCGGGTTTACAAATGTGAATGTCTTTGTTAGATCTAAGACCACGCACAGCCGTCATACATTCACGCGTCATATGGAAATCGGACATGTCGTTGGGTATGCCACAATAGGAGTGCGCGAGATCAGCCAAACGCGCCTTGGCTGAAGCTGCGTCATCCTTGCAAATAGGATTGTGCCGCATTAGCTGTGAATAGAGGAGTTCGAATTCCGCAAACACCTCTTCACGGCTAATGTGAGGTTTGGGTATGCCGAAATTGAACCCGTGCGCAAGCACAAATTCTTCAGTTTCGGAGAGCTTGTAATCGGAAAGATTCAAAACATGTATAGCGGTGTCCTTAATAGCGCTGCCGAATCGGTGCTGCTTCAGCGACGCAATAATACGGGAATGCTTAGCGCGGGTCACAACGCAGGAATGAGAGAATACAAGAAAATACAAAAGTCAAGGAAGGGTGTGTATAGCGACCCGGGTAGGATCCGGGCACGCTAGAATAATCGAAGCGCTTGTACAAACATGAAAAAATGAAAACCTCACTGATCCTAGCCTTACCCCGCTCACCTACTTTCGTTACGTTGATGATACCTTTGCTATGTTTGATTCAAGCGCTGCGTGCAAGGACTTTCTTACACAACTCAACTCGCTTCACCCGGCGCTTCGGTTTACATGTGAGATGGAGCAGTCTAACGCGCTTCCATTTTTGGATGTACTGGTTGAGAAGAGTGACGGCAAACTTCTCACGTCCGTATATCGTAAACCTACGCTTACAGGCCAGTACACGAGATGGGATTCGTACAGTGCTACATCGTATAAAACTGGTTTGATTAATAGCTTAGTGTGTCGCGCCTTGCAAATTTGTTCTCCGTGTAAGCTCAACCCTGAGCTTCTTCGCATCGAGCAAATCCTACGAGACAATGGCTATCCGGAGCTTGTCATTGATCGCGTTGTGCAGCGTACTATTGATTCGCGGACTCGCCCTGTGTATGGGCCCAATAAATGCCCGGTCTACCTCAAATTACCTTGGCGAGGTAAAGTGTCTGATAAGTATGCGCGCGATATTAAAGGTCCCCTTTTATGGAATTACACAGGAACTTCATTTAATAGACTTTTCTACTGTGAATCCAGATCTGTCAACCATATTACCTGAATTCCATTCATTAATCTGTAACCTTGAAAATAAAAAAATAACTTGGAACGCCCCTAAAAATTTCGGAAAATCGGTCCAGCGATCGATGACGTCATGTGACGTCACCCACAGAACGCTCGACTTACACAAGCTGGATCAGTATCGATGTGTGTGTGTTATGGCTATTGAGCTTCGTGTATAGATCCCTTCGACTTCGTGCCATTTCAGCCCTTCATTTTAGCTTTTTAAAGACAAAATCCTACATCAACGATGGCATCATCTTCTTCAGCCAGGACACTTATTCAGGATCAGATATATCTGATTTGGAGCATCAAGTACCAGAAGAAATTGAAGAGGAATTAGGGGCCCGGCCGTATACTATGTTTGAGCCAGACATGTCGGATTCTGGGCAAGATTCTGATGATGACAGAGACGTCCCTGATTTTAATAACGGAGAGGATATCGACGGGAGACTTGGGAATAACAATTGGTAATTATTTTTTGATAATAAATTACCGATTAAAGTTTAATTCACGCATATCCACGTATTATGAATCTTGTTTACGCTTGCAAATTGCCCGAGAGGCTGAGCTGATACTTCGCTGATCGAGGCAGTGAGCTCGATGTGCGCAGGGCCGGGGTACACGCCGCGCCGTTTGGTTGTTCGCCCGCTGACCCTGCCTGGGCTTGCGCTTGGGCAGTTTTACTGCATGGTGCATGGGGTGGTAGCGATTGATTTTAGTAAATTCTAGCATTGATATCCAGAAAACTCTTAGCTCTCCTGTTATCTTGCTTGTTTTATTTGTGCTGCTACACTAAGTAAGTGTAGGTACCGTTATAGTTGACAATAGATATGATCTTCTTCTTCTTCTTCTTCTTCTTCTTCTTCTTCTTCTTCTTCTCCACCCAGGGTTTCATCCAGTGTGTCTGGAGCGGTATGTGATGGAAACTGCTTACTATTTGTATTGACAGCAGTATGGCGGACAGGCAAGGCAGGATGCAACTGAAAATCGGTGAGTACACCATATTTTTTGTTTTAATCCTTACTGCAGTATTCCTGTATTATATAAAGAAGTTTGGATGCAAAATGTAAATTTGGCTCCTTATGAAATTAATATTACGATATTCTATAAAAGAAAATAATGTTTTAGCCTAAATAGAGGAAGATTATTCTATTTGCAGTGTACATGTATTTTCTTGTCCTATGTGCAGATTAACGTTTCTTTCCTCTTTCCCCATCACAACATTTTACACTGCGGTGTTGACAACTAAATTATTAGCTAATCTTCTATTGTTTATTTGTGAAGTTCAAAGTAAAAGTTACCTCACTATCACCTACATCATAGACTACACTGTGCATTGTTTTGAAGTTGTCTAATCATAGTTTCCTTTGTACTCTTTAAAAAAAAAAATCTTTTATAGGAAAGCCAGGCATGTGGCCTATAGGCAGCTTGTAAGATGGTGTTGGAGTTTGCTGGGCAGGGCAGGACGTGTTCCTCTCCCATCTTGTGCCGTGACAAGAATCCGTGCAGCATTTCCATCAGAACCATTGGCGGATCCAGGGGGGTGTTTCATAAAGCTGTTCGTAAAGTTACGAATGATTTTACGAACGACTGGAACATGTTCTTGGGTGCTATACTAATCAGATTCTCAATCATTTAGCTCAAGAACTGATCACCAGTCGTGCGTAAAGTCGTGCGTAACTTACGAGCAGCTTTATGAAACACCCCCCCGGGGGGCACAGCCGACCCGGTCTCCCCCCCCCCCCCCCCTTTGGAAGAGAAGTATGATTTTTTTTTTGCTTGTCAGGGAATTATGGAGGGGAAACTGGACCCCAATAATCCCTTACTGAGCGATTTTTGAAGGTTTGGCGAATTTCGTTTTTTGCCCCCCCCCCCCCCCCCCCCTCACTGAGCGACTTTTCGCGAAGCTGGCGAGACCAGAAAAATACGGGTCTACCTTTCGACAAACTTTCATTTTTGTGCCCCCTCTTTTACTCAATCCTGGATCCGCCTCTGATCAGAACAATACAGGGGCTTTGAAGAGGCGTAGACCTACATACAATTTTGCTGTTGATATCTTTTTCCCCACCTTGTCAAGATCTATGTTTACAGAAAAATATATGTTTTACTTCCACCTTATTACTGAGATTTTTATTACTGTTCTAAGATAGATTTTCAAAGATAATTTTTTTAAATTGGAAATATTCCCTGCATTTTACCTCTTTAGGGTATTTCTTTTCAAAGTTTACTGTATGTATATATATTTTTTTAACCTTTGCAAAAAAAATCAAAAGGGAGGACAGCTCTGTGGAACTTTAATTTAAGCTATGCAACCATTATTCTCATATTTTTTTTTACTGGGGCTTGGATATGACATGCACAAATCTCAACATTATGCAAAGGTGATAGTAGAATTGAAAATTTTAAAAATATTTATGTATCAGAACTGTTGTTGCATCAGTGTAAACATTTACACAAAGTCATTTTTTGAAAGAAAAAATTATTCAGTACTAATGACTGGCAAACATGATCTTTTATTTACTCGGGTCATTCATGTGATCATCATTATTGTTGCTTCACATCATATTTCTTTTCAAATTGACATTATTTTTTCTACACATTTTTTTTCTTCTTTCATTTGATTTATTGTTGTATTTATTATTATGTACTTATATATGCTGGTCTAGTTGTTAACTTCATAACGCTTAGATAGCATATACATTTATCATGTATACAACTGTTGATAAGAAATGTTAAAAATGCCAGTACGTCATTTCTATTTTTCATGATATTTAATTCCTATACATGGATATCAGTTTCCCTGAAAGTTGGGTTTATTACATGAGGGTGTGCTACACTGTGACAATGTGGTAAAAATTTTATTGCTGTTTTTGGTTCAAGTATCAGAGGAAAAGAGGAGTCTAGGAGGCTTATTTTGAATATACATTTTCACTGTCAGAAATAAAATTGGAATTGGGTAACTGAGTTCACATCTAAGTATGTGCCCAGAGCATTTTTTGTAATTGGATGTTGTAAAGATGCATGTATCTCAGTTAAGAATGATAACTCTATTGTTAATGGCATATGAGGTCTGTTATTTTTTATGGCATTTGTTGTTTAATTTGTTAATGAAACACATTTTGGAAGCTAATCAGTTTTGTTTGTTTTGTTTTGTTATTATTTTTTTTTTGGGGGGGGGGGGGGGGGTGGGCATTCTCCTATTGAATTTTTGATGTTCAATTGTAAGACGACCATTTCCTGGATACAACATCTATATCTACACTTCTCCAGGAGTAATAATATATTTCAAATCAATTGAATATTTTTGTCATCTGTGGAAGAGCTCAATTGAATTTTTGATGTTCAATTGTAAGACAACCATTGCCTGGATACAACATCTATATCTACACTTCTCCAGAAGTAATAATATATTTCAAATCAATTGAATATTTTTGTCATCTGTGGAAGAGCTCAAACACATTTACTATGCAAGGCTTGTCGTGAATGAAACTAGCAATTGAAAAAAAGGTGTGAGTGCGTGAATGAGATCAAAACCAACAATTGGCAGAATGGAAAAAGAAAAAAAAAGAGAGATAAAAAGTTGAGAGGAGATGTGTGTAATTGGAGAATATTGGGCAAAAAGAAGGAGAAAGGGAGACAGAAAGCACAAAAGAAAAAATAGTGAAAAGAGAGGGAATCACTAGGGAAAAAGGGAGAGATAAAAAAGTTGAGGGAAGATATGTGAAAGTGGAGAATTTTGGGCATAAAGAGGGAGAAATGGAGGGAAAGCACAAGGGAAGAAATAGAGAGAGAGGGAATCATTGGGGGGAAAAGGGAGAGATAAAAAAAGTTGAGGGAAGATGTGTGAAAGTGGAAAATTTGGGGCATAAAGAGGGAGAAATGGAAGGAAAGCACAAGGGGAGAAATGGAGGGAAAGCACAAGGGAAGAAATAGAGAGAGAGGGAATCATTGGGGGGGAAAAGGGAGAGATAAAAAAAGTTGAGGGAAGATGTGTGTAAGTGGAGAATTTTGGGCATAAAGAGGGAGAAAGGGAGGGAAAGCACAAGAGAAGAAATGGTGAAAGAGAGAGAGGGAATCATTGGAAAATAGTTTTTCTGTCAAATGAACTACATGTATAAGGTAGAGAAGTAGGAATCAACCTGTAACTGTAGTGATGTATACCCCTTTTTCCTGCCGGAGGAGGAGGGGGGGGGGGGGGGGGGGTTGTAGGTTGAAAATTGCCCGTTACATTTTCACTACATTCAGGGTGGTAACAAAAATCAATATTAAATATACGGTGGAAACGTAGTATAACGAGGTCCTTGGGACTATTAAAATTACCTGGTTAAATCCAGAATCTCGTTGTATCAGTTTAAAAAAAAAGAATATCAAGAGTTGAGACCAAAATATTACCTTGTTATATCAGGAATATTGTTGTATCGGACCTCTTTATACTGAGTTTCCACTCTACCATGATAAACATTTTATAACACTCTTTATGGAGAAAGATCTTTTTCTTCATCAAGAACAAAAAAAAAATCATTTTTAATAGTAAAGACCAATTGAGAGAGGTGCTTGTGAGGTAAAGCTCAGAGTCGCCAAATTTCATATTATTGATACATGTATGATCAAACTTGTTTCAGGGACGGCCTCTTCTTGATGCCATACGCCGCATGCAGCCCCGTGCTATCGAGCACAAAAGTGCTCGGAGCACACAACACTGTGGTCACTCGGCCCCTTCCAATGTGTGCGAGTTAATTTTACTTTTGCGGTCCATTTCCTTCTTATATTTGGGTCTTTAGGGAATAAATGTAGACTGACACCCTCCTTTGTGGTGTTGCTGCAACCTGCAACAACGCAGCGTTGCGGCATACTTAGCTTTAGAGGTGGTTTTCGAGGTGGTATACACAACAGCAAGTTAGTTTGCACATGTAATACATAGGCAATATAGTAAACAGGCATCGGCAATGTCGGTTTGTGACGTCACACGTCAATCATGCTCGCGGAACGAGAATTCGGGGTTTAAAAGGGGGCGGAGCTTAGCAGACTGTTTTGGACATGAATACCTGGGGGAAATATTATTTTAAAAATATTTTTATACGTATTTATTGCAAACGGATGTCATTTTTCAATTTAGATGAGATGCATGTACAAAATACCAAGAATTATAATTTCATAAAAGGGGGCCTTTAAGGTGTTCTGCAGCCTTACTTGAACTGAGTATTCTCTTATTAAAACTTGGTTGACTTTCTTACAAGTCTGATATGGTGAGGCACTCTTATCTGGCTTGAATCACATGCTAAGAAGGTCATGGTGAGGAGGTTATCCAACCCTCCCCCGGTTTGGTTTGGCAGAATAAAGTCAGAACTCAGGATGGAGATATAGGTGTCATCTATACCTCCACAATTCAAATTTACTTAGTATAGTTTGGTATGTAATTCTGAAGTCTGTCAATGCCTTATTGTATCTGTTCTTCATGATAACTCTGATTGATGGGTAATCCTCAACCTCATTCAAAGTAGTTGGTGTTGCTGGCAAGAGGAATTCTGCTGAAAATGTTCCGTACCTCTATCCCAAGGATGCTCTCTAACTTCTGATTCCTAATGACATCCATTTATAGAACTCCTTGAAGGGGCAAAGTGGAATACAAGTAGCTCTCACTCATGTCAACTGGGTGTGGACACTTATGTACCTCAGTTATCATTTCACAGATGACCGTTCAAAACCGACACATTAATTGCAGTTAGCAGTACAGTCAGAAATTAACTTTATAAAAATATATCATCACTATAAACATTATCTTTCGTGTTGTGAAATCACAGAAATATGCCACTATTTTCTAAATATAGATTTCTCGATCATAATCTGCCTTAGCAGCGACCATATTTGGATATGATCATTGGGAATAAATGATTAACATTTTCAATGCAATTATTCAGGCTGCTTGCAATGGAGATATCTAGCATGTCTATACTGTTATATATATATTGTTTTTAAATAATGTTAAAGTAAAACAATGCCACTTTCTGAAATGCCAATATTTTAAAGATATGCTTTTGGTGCTCACAGCCACAGTACAACACCTACCAAGTGGTCAAAGTCAATACTGTAATGCGACAACACAGTAGATGAGAGTATCTCTAAGTACAGTGGTACCTTTTCAATATGAATTGGCTTATAAATACAATGAATTTTCAGAAGCCTTGCATAAAATATATCTATTTGAACATCTGCATCTTCGTTTGTCATAGCAAGTGTCCTACGAGGCATGATCTTGATTGATGAGGCCTTGATCTGGATTTTAACCAATAGGACAGTTGCACTTGTTTATAATTCATTATTTAGATACATAAATATCCCTTTCTTAAAAATCAATATTAGCTTTCTTATCATTCTTTTCCTTTAGCAACGGCATATTTTTATATGACTGACCTAAACTAATCCGGCTTTTGATTGCAATTAAAGGCGCAGCTTCAATTGTGTATAATTAGAGGCCTACATTGTACTTCGTTACATTACAAATACATGGTGGAAGCACTGTGGTATATTGGTGAAAGCCTTCCACTCTCATACGAGAGCTCTTGGATTCGATCCTTGATCGGTGCTTTCATCCCTGGGCAAGATGTTTTGCCCACATTTGTTTTGCTTGACCCAGATGTATGAAATGTGTACAAGGCAATGATAGTTGCAGGGCAGTAATATTACCGATGTGGTTATCCTGGGTAAGTAAGATACATTTATTATTATCTATTATTCTAAAACTCTTGTTTTTTGGTGCCTTACCATGGTAGCCACAACCCACAACCAACTCTGTGGCTACTAGGAAGCTTTCGATTATGATAGCTGACAGATAAACACCATTTTAGGCTGTACATACACTTGTTCTTTGTCTTGTGTTGAAATTTTCAATTTTTATCATACTGTTTCCATAGCAACAGCCATGTTTTGACATGACGGTGACTTCCAATGACTCTGATTCTACTTGCAATCAAACGGGCACCCCAAAATACATATACATGTAGTTATATGGGTATAATTTGTTTTTGTGATGTTGAATTACAGATAATAGTAATTTCTAAAATTCAATTCCTTGGTGTGTTACCATGGTAACAACCCTAGTGGTCACGCCCACTACCAACTTTATGTAAAATAGGGAGAATATGAGGGCTGAAGGTCCTAGCTAACAGAAAAACATTATTTAAGATTGTGCAGACAGTTGTTTTCTATTTTGTATTGATAAATCATAGATATTTTCCACAAATATCAGCATTTTGTGGGAGCGTTTCCATAGCAACGGCCCTTTTTTTACACGCCCATGACTTCAAATGACTCAGATTGTGGTTGGAATCAGTGGGGAAGCTTGAAATACATATATTAGAGGCCTTACCATATATTTTATGCTGCTAAATGACCAATATATGGTATTTTCTCAATTCCAGTATTTCGCTATGTGTTACCATGGTAACGGCCCTAGCGGCCACACCCACCACCACCTTGAGGTCAAACAATCAAATTATGATAGCTGAGGGTCATAACTAATATAAAAACATTATCAAAGACTGTGCAGACACTTTCTTCTTTCTATTTTGTAATGGTTAGTTATATATTTTTTTCACAAATAACAGGTCACATCCACCACCAACTGTACATGAAATAGGCAGATTATGATAGCTGAGGGTCCTAGCTAATAGAAAAACATACTTTAGGCTTGTGCATACACCTTTTTGGCTATTTCATATTTATAAGTTTAGAAAGTTGTCAAAAATACCCGCTTTTTATGGTACCGTTTCCATAGTAACGGCCATTTTTGGACACGCCCATGACTTTAAATGGCTCTGATTATGGTTGCAATCGATTGGGCACCTTAAAATACATATATTAGGATGCTTACCAAGTATTTTTAGATTCGTGAATTGGAATTATATGACTTTTCCTAAAATTCATATTTTTCTTGATCCGTTACCATGGTAACGGCCCTGGTGGCCACACCCACCACCAACTTTATGGCAAACAAGCAGATTCTGAGAGCTGAGGGTCCTAGCTAACAGAAAAACATCATTTAAAATTGTGCCTAAGGGGGGGGGGGACTTTTTCGGTTTCTGGCCCATGGACTAAATAATGTCTGTAACTGAAACTTGTTACATATACATGTACACGCACATAAAACATAAATCGCAAACCACTATTGAGTATTCAACTTGTATTTAAAGCGAGGAAAGCTACATATTATTTTTTGAGCGGATCATCTTAGGCGTACGGGCCACTTTCCCGGGGGGGGGGGGGGGAAGGAACTGACGCTTCTTGCCCGAATATCTAGTGTCTAAATTTTTCGATCGAAGGAAGCAAGTGAACAAATAAGATAATCTATCATGCTAAAAATATCACTTCATCGTCAAAATACATTACATTACAAAATATATTGTGATGTAAACATTACACATTTCACTGCTTATATGTGAGGTTATTCAGGCATCTCACTGCTCGAATATGAGGTTATTCCGCACCCCTATGAACGAGCATGATGTGAATGTTGGAATTTTTTTTTGGAGGAAGGGGCTGCAACACCCCTAGCCCAATCCCCTACTTTGTACGCCTTTACAGAACGTGACAATATTATTTCTTCACTATTTCTTGTAAAATAATTTGTTTTCGTGTAATGTATATTCTTTACCTACTATTTTCCAATGTATCTAAAGTCATTACATGCGGGTGATCCATGATTCTTAGACCGAGGGGGGCATGCTTTCGGCCATTTTTACCCCAAATAAAACAATTTTTGTATATTATGTCCCCTTCATTTTCCCTCGAACAGGAGGTGCAGCTATTTCTTTTCAACACACACACACAAACTTTTTGGGTGGTTATTTTGTTTTCTTTTGGTTTATTTTCTTTTGGTTTTTGGAAATTCGAGTTTAACGGAAAACACTACTTTTGTAATATGATTTTCACCCTCTCGTTTGGGAGATGTCAAAACCTCATATTTTCGCCTACAATAATTACCAACATAAAGGTTTGTTATGTGCAATACTCGTGATTAAAATGGAAGGGTACAAGTTTTATCTTAATTGCGATATTTATAAAAATGTGTATTATGCTATGCAGAGCCGCATTATATTCAGTTTTATTAAAAATATCAGAGCATGGTCGGTTAGGAGTGATCATTTTGTCCGTCCGTGACACAAAATATATTTTATCATAATTAATTAATTGAAATACTATCACTGCCATGAAATGTATCGAAAGTTACTAGAAATTTGGTTCTTCAAAGGGTTCCAAGGGGAGTTGTCACTAAATTTCGATCTGTGATGCACATATTTCACATCTCTTATGGAATCTAAAGCTTCTTTTGAAATTCCAGATGTCTGATAGGGAAGCCAGTTTACCTGAATAACATTTGCAAGTGAAAGTATTATACAAGATCATGTTGTTCTGATATTAATAAAAAAGAGTAATGAGAAGTCATTACAGAATTTCTATCTCCCACTATAAAGAAATGGAGCATTTTATTGATTCTCATTTAAATAAGTAACCATGACAACCAAATTTTATCATTTTTCAGTACACCTCGTGATACCCTCCAAAATACATCCTAAAACAATCCATTACATCTAATCATTTTTTGTTTTACAGGCCTCCCAACTGGGAAAATTTTGAAATGTCCGTCCGTGACGAGAACTGATCACACTCATCACTGTTGTTCTGTTTTTGCATCGTTTCTTTCAATGTCTTAGCCTGTCTCAATCCTGACAAATTTCCAGCTTCATTTACGCCCCCAATTATATTACTGATGAACATAAAGGGAGATGATTACAAAAAAATGCATTTCATCATCAAAGCCGTATCCGCTAATTACACTGAATTTCATTGTGGCATGTTTAGAATACATTCTTTCCTTAGTGTTTTTATTTTGTTTCCTAGACGTGGTTTACAGGTTATGATATATCAATGACTGTTATTCTGAACGCCATGCATGGACACGATGAAGATCCAACGTGGTAGCTCTATAATGCATTGAGATGCATGAGTAGGTATTTCATTCATTCTGGTAATACACATATTACATAAACATGTATGTGATTGTACCCCCCCCCCCCCCCCCCCCATGTAATAAAAACAATGGCCTTCATCAATAGCCATAAAAGGGGCTTTTTAAATATCATTATAAATTTTTAAAAATAAAAATCTTCCCTTGCTGCAAGCAACGAAAAGAAAAAAGAGTGGTCATTATTTGTGTTTTCATAGATCTCAAATTTAGACATTCGTAACTTACTTATTCTTCATCGGATTTCCCTGAAAACTTCGCTGTTCTGCTTTTCATATTTTATGCTTTTATTTAAATGGGTTCGCTATCAGGGTTGACCTTCCCTATAAAGAGTGTGCTATGGGTTATTCAATAAGTAAGCCTCAGTAGAGCAGTAACATTACAACAAAATGCAATCACCTCATCTGAGGTCTATCTCACGTCAGTCACAAACGAGAGAAAAAAATGAAATAGAACGATGGCAAAGTGTTTCAAGAACCCAAACTCAAGGGCAATTAAACCACCCTAGTCTACTGCCCACAGAACTAATGTTCGGATGTCCCATTGTAATGCTGGCGAATTTGAAAAGCTGATGGCTATACTGAAATTGTGTTTGACTGATTTCTTGAAATTCCCAGCACGTAAACTTTCATCCATTTGTGGTTCTGCCTTTTTTCGAAATGATAATTATTTTGCATTAATTTCTTCTTAATCAAATTTGTCAATGTCTTCTTGAAAACACCATACCGAATGATTAATTTCCGAAACTACCATGATTTTTTTGATAATTGCAGTCTAATTTTTTATAATTGTTCTATAAATTCATAATTTAAAACCTTACACATTTATTTTCACAGTTTTCTTTGATAGTATGTCTAAATTGCCTTATATCTATGTACATTTATTTCCAGCTCCTATGGTTTTCTCATCCCCCTTTTCACCCTCCCCGCCCCCTCTCCTTTTCCCTTACTCCTGTTTCTCTCGTCTCCCCATTACCTTTGATCCCTTCATCTCTCTCTTTAAATCTCTTTATTTTTTCATTCATCACTCTTTCCCTCTCTACTTTAGAAATCTAAATTCATACTTACAATCTTTATGAGTCTGAATTTAACTTCTGCTTGACTTATTATACTAGTTACAGATCTGGTCTTAAATATGATAATATTCATTTTCTACTCCCCCACCCTCTCTCTCTCTCCCTCTCTCTCTCTCTTTATTCTCTTGTTCTTCCTCATCTATCCCTATCCTTTCCTCTCATTCTCTATCTCTCTCCCATATCCCTCCTTCTGTCGCATTTTATATCTTTCTCTTCCCTCTCTCTCCCCTTCTCTCTTTCTCTCTCTCTCTTTTTTCCCCCTTCATTCTATACATCTTAATGCTTATTTTGCTACTTATTAATATCATTTTTAAAAAATATATGAATGTAATATGATTGTATTATCGATTTGTATTTTAGTGTGTATTATTCCGCATGATGCATGTACACTCCATAATTCAGCTATTGAGCTGCTATAGGATATTTAATATATACCTTCCCAATACAGTTCAATTCAATTCAATTTAGCTTTAAAGGATTTTAGTGATGACTCACCCCGATATCAAACTGTACTGCGCAGTGGCGGATTCAAGGGTGGGGGTATACATCCGGCCTGTGCCTCCCCCCTCCCTTTGAAACCCAAGGGTCATACCTTACGTGCACGGCTCCAATGCTTTGCCCCCCCCCCCCCCTCTTTTTTGAGCCGATGCATTTTTTGTTTTCTTCTTCTAATTTCATTGCAATCCCTCTTTTAAAAACCCTGGATCTGCCCGTGGTACTGCTCAAACCCAACATTACTTGGCTACCCTGGTCATTGAACAGACTTACATGTGCGTATGAAAACGGGAAAAAAAAATTGTTTGTCACATGGTAACTTGAGATAATCGATCAAATTAGAGTCTTTGAGCCTTTTTCTTTTTCCTTCTCCTTCTTCTTCTCCTTCTTCTTCTTCTTCTTCTTCCTTTTCTTTTTGTTTTCTTTTTCTTTTTCTTCTTTTTCTTCTTCTTTGCGAGTTTTGATAGGATGAACTAAAATGGATCCAATACAGATGAGCACTCAACCTATACCGTCGACATAGTTGATGAATCATTTTGAATTAAAAAAAAAAATCTTGTTTCCGATATATGACTTTTTACGCCCTATTGGCAATACACCACATATTCCATATTGACGGTCTTCAAGTATGAAAAAGCATGATCCTCTCTGAAAATTTATCTTTTGGTCAATATTTTTTCTAGGTAGGTGCTGATTTTTGTGTTTTGTAACGTCCCGTTATACTACTTCCTACTGACAAAGTTTGGTGCATAGGGTAGATGGGGTAAACTCACCCTAATTAATATTTTGGCTCTGTTTCGGGGGCTGGGGGTGGAGGGGGGGGGGGGGGGCTAAACCCCAGGGCTACGGCCAGGCTGACAACCGTTTTGTCAATTACTTATATGGTCTAAGTACAAATCTTATGGCAAAATGGGGCAACTTTTGGGACAGGCTCCCAGACTATATTGTCGATAACCATCACATTTCAATGCAAATGGAAGTTTATAACTTGTAATCTCACCTATTAAATCAACGAGACTCAGCTGAAGTTGAAATCCCCTCATAGTGACGGAATCATCGCTGGTGAAGTCCATCCAACCTGTTGGCTCGTCTAATCTGGATAAGCAATAAGATTACATGTTTCCAGTATTTTTAAATACAAAGAAAAAACAGCTCTGACCTTCTGAGGAAAAAAAAAATACCGAAAGATATATGTTTAGAGAGGCCCATGCCTTTTAATATTTTAGCACTTATACAATAAACTATATCATGTATATTCATTGCAGCCAAGTCTAATCAATATTCTTAATACGGCTGCGGTCATAGCGTCGCATCAGTGGAAAAAGGGCTTAACGTCCATGTATAGTGTCAATGAGCGCTATCCCTTTTTTACACTGATGCGACGATAGTATAGTGTAATATATATATATATATATATGTTTAATGTTAATATAATACTCCAAATTATGTTATGCAATAAAATGTCTGATTTTATACGAACATTATATCTGGAGGTAATACGTAACCAGACAGCTCCACCTTCACACTCGAAAGGGAGGTTGGTGAATCTCCAGTCCCAATTCTAAGAATGTCATACCGCCCTTCAGTGTTGAAATCGAAGAACTGTATGAGCACATGATAGCCCGGTAGTGATCTGATGTACCACTTGTATTCCAAGTTCTCAGGGTAATATGAAGGATAGTTTGGAGAAGAGATATTCCAGGTAAGTCCAACAGAGAGATTCACATATTCCTCTGCAAAACATGGATTAAGGGAAAATACTTTAAACTGGGACATTCAATTTTGACTTCATTCCTTCCGCATAATCACTTTGTAGACCTAATAACATCAGTAATAGTTTTCCCAATTAACTTCTTCGCCAAAAATACTTAAATCAGGTAACCAATATCACCAGTGATTAAAGGTGAGGAGAGGCGGAAGAAAGAGGGAGGGGAAAAGAGAGAAGGTATGGAGGAGAGAAGGGGATAAAAGGAGGAGAGGGGCGAATGACAGAGGGATTAGAACAGAGAGGGGAAGGGAGAAGGGAGATGACAGGGAAGGGCGAAAGAGAAGGGTAGGGGATGGAAAGGAGAGAAAACGGAAGAACAAAAATGAAGGAAGGATCACAACGCGGATATATATAGAGAGAAAGAATGGAAAGAGAGTGAACATAGGTTAAGGTTAAAGAGGGGAAAGGGACAGAGATGGATGATGGGAAGAAACGGGGGAGATAAGATGGGAAGAGAAGTGATCAGGGGAAGGGGAGCGAGAAAGGCGGAAGGAGAGAGTGGAGGGAACAGGGATGAAAATGGGGAATAACAGGAATAAATTGAAGGTGTTAGGTACTGAGAAAGGAAATCTACAGAACCTGGGTGCAGAGCCAGAGAGGGAGCAGAGAGGGAAGGGATGTGACGGGGTGAAGAAAATAAGGAAGAAACGGGTGGAAGAATAATGAAGGTTGAATTAGATTTGGGGGCGGGGAGATAGGCGAGATATGGGGAGGGGCATTGAGGGGGTGAAATGAGGTTGGGGTGACAGAGGAAGGGGGTTGGGAAAAGAGACACGAGAGAGGGGAGCCTGGAATATGGAGGGAAGAAAGGGGAGACAGGGGAGGACGAGGAGAGAGGTGTATAGGCGAGAGGAAGGAGGGAAAGAAACAGATAGAAAAGGGGTCAAGGGAGGGAAGAAGGGGAAGGACGGGTAAAATATGGAGATAGAGAGGGATGAGAGAGAGAGAGAGGAGAGATAAAGGGGGCGAAAACCTAGATGAACGAGAGGGATAGGAAATGAAGAGGAGAGAAAAGGGGGGTTAGAATGGAGAGAGAGCCAGGGAATATCACTGAGAACAGAGAAAAGATGGACAAGGAAAGGAGAGGGGGAAAGAAGGGAAGGGGGTGGGCAGAAGTAAGGAGGGGAGGGAACAGAATGGGGGTCAAGGAGAGGGAACAAAATGGGGGTCAGGGAGAGGGAAAGGGTAGTTGGTATGGAAAAGGATTTGAGAAAGCAGGAAAGAGGGACTTAGGAGTAGGAAAGAGGGGAAGGAAAAATGAGGAGAGTGTAGAGGAAAGGGAGGGGGCAGTGAGGTGAACACAAAGAGGTTGAGCGGTAGAGGAAGGGACAATGGGAATAGAGGGGAGTGAGTGGCGCCATGTGAACGGAGACGGGAGAGGGAAATGGAGGAAAAAGAAGGGGGCAAGGGAAGTTGGGAGTGGTGCGCAGGAGAGAGGGAAACGAGCAGTGAGGAAAGTTGGGAAAGGCCAAGAAAAAAAAATTAGGGGAGAAATGGAGGGAAGAGATATGGTCGATGGGAGGAAAGGGAAGACAGGGGAAAGGAGAGGAGAATGTGAACGGATACAAGAAAGGAGAAAGATAAGCTAGGGGCGCCGAGGAAACAGGAATGTGAGGAGGAACAGAGAAGGTAAAATGCGGGAGCGAAGAAGAGAGAAAGGGTTGTGGGTATGGGAAAGGAGTCGAGGAAGCGGGAAAGAAGAACTCAGGAGAGGGGAGAGGGTGAAAAAAAGAGGAGATGGGTAGAGGAAAGGGAGGCGGCAGTGAGATGAATAAAACTAGGTTGAGTGGCAGAGGAGGGAACAATTTGAAACATGTGAAAAGAGGGGAGAGAGTGGCGCTGCAGAAACAGGAAGTGGAGAAGGAAATGGAGGGAAGAAACAGGGGGAGACAAGGGAAAGGAAGAGTGGTGCGTGAGAGAGAGGGAAAGGGACAGGGAGAAAAGGTTGAAAAGGGAGAGGTGAAAGGAAAATAAGGGGAGAGATGGGAGGAGCGGGGCGAAGGAGAAAGGTAATAGACCAAAGGGGGGGGGGGGAGAGAAGCGAGGGGTAAAAGAAGGAGAGGAGGGGCGGAGCTGAAGGAGGAGGTGAGAGAGGGGGAGATAAAGGAGAAGATGTTGGGGTTAGAGATTGGAAGCAACAAAGATGAACAATGGGAAGAAAGGGAGGACAGAAGGGGAAAGAAGAGCAGAAAGGGGAGGTAGAGAGCACTGGAGTAGGAAGGTAGAGAAGGGGTGGGGAGTGGAAGCGAGGGATTGAGTGAAGGAAGAAGGAGGAAACGGGTGGAAGAAAGTGTTTAGAATCAGATGGGGAAGGAGGAGAAAGTGGAAGAGAAAGGGGGCAGTAAGGAGGGGCAAATGGGGTTGGGGTGACAGAGGTCGAATATGGGAAAAGGGAGTATATTATCAGAAAGGAGAGGGAGGGGGGACTGAGTGGCAAAATGGAGAGGGGAAAGCACTGAGAGTAAGGAGGACAGGAAAATAAAACGGAAAATAGCGAGGGGAGAAATGGGGGCGAATGAAAAGAGGGGAATTGGGGAAAGGGAATGGGTATTAGGGGGAATGAGGCGGAAAAGGGGGAGATTGAGAGGAGAAAGAAAGAGGGGAGGGAAAAGAGAGGAGATGGTAGAGGAAATGTAGGGGAGAAGGGGAAGAAGGGGATAAATGGAGGAGAGGGGCAAGGAGAGGGGAGGGAAGAAGGGAGAGGGCAGGAGGGTGAAGGAGAGAGAGAGGGGAGGGGAGGAGATGAGTGCGAGGGGAAGGTAAGAGAGGGGGAATGAACATAAGTGAACGAAGAGAGGAAAGGGAGGAGAGGAGAATGGGAAAGGATCCTGAAAAGGACAGAGAAAAGCTAGGGGCGCCGAGGAAACAGGGATGGAAGAAGGAACAGATAGAGGGGCTTGTATCGAATGGGTGGGTTGCGGGAGCGGGATGGGAGCGGGAACGGGTACACCCTTTCGAGACAAGCCCCCCCCCCCCCCCCCCCCCCCGGTTATCTCGAATGGACGCGTTCCCAGCGAGAAGTTCAATGAACGCGCCACTTCGAGACAACCGGGGGGGGGGGGGGGGGCTTTCCTCGAATGTGTGTGTGGAATAGAATTTTGTAACAGACGTTTTAGAAATTTTTGAAAAATGTTTTTCTTTTGTCTAAGACGTAGAAAATATAATAAAACAGTATCTAAAAAAGCTTTTGACAAGGAAATCATTATTTGTGCAAAATAAATAGGAAAATTTAATAATTATGCATTAAAACACACGGGGACATGCGTTTATATATCGTACAAGTAGAAGTTATAAACATTTTACAAGTCTTTCAAATCTTCGTTGTTAAAGTTAGGAGATCTATTCAACGGACGGATAGTTTGCTGGTAGATGAAAGATAAAGGAATGAGTTGTGATAGCATGGAGGATAAGGGATAATTGACCTGGTGAGCTGGGGAAGAAGGATTATGGCATTTGGAGTCAATGGAACAGTGGATTATTGTTTGGCACAGTACACAATAGAGTAGAGTGATTACAATAGCTTACACCGGGTATAGACTTGTTTTGGTTATTCTGAGATAAAAGAGCATGTGGACTTCCAAATTAAATAGTCTGACGCATTTCTTAAGTTAATATCAATACAAAAAGATCCTTGGTGTAAAATGCAGTCAATGAACATGGTAGGGATTCTAAAACAATTGACATTGACATGCAAAATTATATAATATAATATACACTGTATACTATGTGGTAGTTAGAATAAGGAACAGCAATTCATATAGCGTTCAGTGAAGGCTTAAATTTATTAATGAAATGTTCTTCTTTTAGGCAACGTTTAGTTTTGTCATCATCATTCATTTTATAAAAAGGTGTAATTAAGAAACTGGGTTCTATGGAACGAGCACACCTTTCTATATGTTCACTCAATTTGAGTTGCCTATATTCTTTCTGCCTTATTTGCTGGCGATGAACCCTTACTCTGTTACGAAGAACATCCGGTTTCACCAATATATTGTTCTTTACAACCTTGGCACGTTATACAATAATCAAGTTTTTTGTTTGACATGTAAATGGAAATTTTATTAAAAACTCTGTGTTGTTATTCAATGTTGATTCTATTTGTCACATCCAAATGGGGGCAGGTTTTGCATCTTTTGTCGCCGCATCTTTTCACCCCACCTTTTGTATTGTTGTTTCGGGAAAATCTGGCTCTGGTTAATATTTGTTTCAGATTAGGGCTTTGTCGTTTGCTTGATATAACTTTTACATTTCAAATACTGCTTTCAGAGTTTCATCGGTCTTGATGAGAGGCAACGAATCATGAATAATTTGAAACATGTTAGGGTATTTGGGTTGAATGTGTGGACAAATGGAAATATCTCCTTTTTCATTTCTTTTTTTTTAGACATCAATCTTGCTTACTGAGTGCATTTGCCTTAGAAATACCGGTTGTAATAATTTCCTTAGGATAATGTCTAATCAAAAGCATGATTGCTTTAGTTCTTCCAACCGTTTCTTTCTAGTTTCTTCATCGGATACAATTGTACATACTCTCCTAGCTAAATTATACGGGACATTATTTTTACACTGCTTAGGGTGACAAGATTTAAAATGCAAATATTGGTGGGTGTCTGTGATTTATAGAATATGTCTGTCTTTAACGAATTATCTTCTTGATTATTTTAATATCTAAGAAATTTATTGAGCTACAATTAACATTCCATTTAAAACCAATTGCTGGGTGTAATTCACTTAGTATCTGATGTAAATCATTAATATCTCCAAATTCAGTTTTCCAAACAATAAAACAATCATCTAAGTATCTAAACCAATTTTTTTTTTCAAAATACTTTTTAACTTCAACATTATAATGTGTTTCGACGCGCTCATAGAGTTTTCTCTATCTACATAAG
>CM046864.1:17915388-18117901 GCA_025617745.1 Heliocidaris erythrogramma | reverse complement strand
ATGGAAGCATATACTAGGGTAAAATTCCTTTTGCGACAGCCTTCCGAAATTAAAACAATATAGGGTTAGGCTTTGGGTTTGGGTTAGGGTTTAGAGTTTAGGGTTCACGTAACCGCACACTTGGGTCGCTGTCGCATAAGTCATTCCTTTTATCAATAACTAAATTGACATGAATGGGGAAAATGGCCTTCATACTGTTGAAAACATGTATATCGCCTCAAATATAATTATTATTCATTCCCTTATGACAGACTAAACCGATTGGTAGACATCATTCGGGGGAGGGGAGGAGTAGGAGATCACGTCACTTAGGAATATCGGTTGCCACGGTGTAAAGAAGGAGCCCCTCCCCCATAACCAAACCAACCAAAATTTCCTACGAAAATATTTCTACTATGATATGGATACGTATAGGATATTACTCCCGTCTCCCCTCGCGCTGGAGTGACGGGAGGGTAGTATAGGAAAAAGTCAATCCGTTGGTCCTCCCAAGACCCACATAGGGTGGGCCATAATCCCCTTGAAAAGGAAATGACAATAAATTCTTCCCCCTCATTTTTGTATCCTTTACAAGGGACGTATCGCTACTTTATGCACGTTACGTTTCATGGCCTTAATTTCTCTGAGTATTAAACCACAGAAACATGGCAAGATCAAATCGCTCCCTCTAGGTCTATGCATGCATATTCTACTCGAACATGACATGTATTTTCTTCAGAGCTCATGCAAGCTTTAGATATATATTACTCACATGTTGTGGTAAAAATAACTTTACCCGACTTTTTTTTATTCACTTGATTATTGTGATAAATATACGGTACGGTGATTAATCGTAAACACAGCTAGCGCCCATGGATGTCGACGGGCTGCTTCTGCTAGTATATTTAGAATGCTTGATTTATGCTCAAAATTCTGATATATATTGACCACCATAAACATTTCCTGTGGTCGAGCATTTGGTGAATGAAAATGATAAGTCTATCTGTCACATATATGTGACATCGGCACTGAAAGAGTTAATTTGAATTTTGTACGATGCCAGCAAAATTGCATTATGGTTTATAATGGCAAATCCGTCATCATGACATCAGTAGTGTATTCAGTATCTGTAAGTGGTTGTTCACAGTGAAATGTAACACTAAAATGAATACCAGAAAAGCAACACTTAATGATTACAAGATATACAGTTGTTTAATCCATTTAGGTAGTAGGTTATCCAGATTCTGAACATAATATATGAGGTGTACGCGCCTGATTGTTGAAATTAATATATTAAACTCCAGGAAAATTGAAAAGTAGAAAGAGAAAAAAAAAAGAGAGAAAAAGAACGAATGGCAGAAAATAAAGAAAAATGTGGAAAACTAAGTTTGACTACAGCCATGTGGGATTCCTAAATCATTTGTTCAAACCATTTAAGTAAAAGGCATCGATCAGTGGCTGTTAATAGTTTGGGAACTAAAGCCCATGCTTTATGGAACTTGGCCTAGCAGAGTATACAATCTAGACATTTTTCCCTTTCCACCAAGCCTATTCTACCAAAGAGCACAGCAGTCAATTCTCTCGTTCCCTTGTTTGATACTAATTGACCAGATTCTTTATAAGGTTTCATGAATATTAATGTAGTTGGCAACTTAGTAGTTGCAAAACTAGACATAAAAGACTGTCAGTGCTGCACAAAGAATTATGTAAAGTATCCTTACAAAAGGCATGTACTCTCTAATCATTAATTTCACCCACGCTGACTCAAATAGAAGGCAAGCAATGGCTAGTTACCAACTAGCTGAGTACATAGTTGACAACTAGGGGTTTTTAGTTGCCTACTATGGGTTTTAGTTGCCAACTATTGCCTAGTTGGCAACTAGCTTAGTAGGGTTCTTATGAATATGGGCCCAGGAAAATGGAAAAGTTCGTTTCTGTCGTAGCTAACGAGGGCAGATGATTGGGGGGGGGGGGGGGGGGGTGGGGGGTGGCCTACGTTAATAATCAACTACCATGTTTATGTCTCATTTGGATCCATTGTCAAAGATCACAGTAATTATGGTAATTGGACCGGTGAATATGTAGGATCTATTTTAATAGAAATTATGTTTATTTTGTGTTATATTATTCTTTTGTTTTTCAATTTTATTTACTCATTTGTTGTTGTTTCATGGATACAGCTCTACTTTGTTACGTTCATGTTGACCTAAATCGTATTGTACATGTACCCATGGGAATTTATATCACAATGAAGCCTAAAGGCAGCGGGGGATATTGCATAAATATAGCCTATAGCCTGTTATATATAACCTGTGAACACTTGAAACCAAATGCCTATATCTGGGTTATCTAAATCTCCTTCCTTGTTTCATGACTTCTGTGGAGGTGCATTTATGCGTGAGTGTGCGTGATGGGGGGGGGGGGGGGCGTGTCTGTGTGTATGTGTGTGTCTTAAATAGAACAAGAGGGAGAGAGAGAGTAAGAGAGAGGGGATGAGGGGAAAGAGGGAGAGGGAAGACTGTATACAGCAAAAATGGGACAATGGCAAAATAGTAGAAGAATTAGACATTGGTTTGATTATAATGTTAACAAAACGTATTTAAGCAAAATCTAGAAAAAAGCTAGTAAATGAATTATAATGTCAACAGTTGAGCTGCGTCAAAATCTCCATCTCCCCGAGGAATCGCTGTAATCTCTCCTTCCATACACAAAAGGTATATGTCTGTATTTTCGGTCAATATCAAACGCTGAATGATATGCTAAAGGAATAAACAAAAACCGTGAGAGTTTCTGTGATGTATGATGCCAGCAAAATTACATGATCACTGATGATCGTCATGAGAGCAAATTTCGTCATTATCACCCCGGTGGTATATACACTATCTGTAAGTGATTTGCGCGTAGCCAGGAGGGAGCGGTTGGGGGCGGTCCCCCAAAACGCCAGCTGAAAAAAAAAACGAAAGCGAAAAAGCGCGGGGGGGGGGGGGGGAATAAAGTCTAAAAAGGTGCTACGAGTAGGTATAGCACACCAAAATTTCAGATATCTATGAGGTGTTCAAAGTTAGTCTCATTGAAAGGATTGTTAAAAATGATGACATTTAAAAAAAAGATCATGTAAATTGGACATTCGGTTCTCGAGATATCGATATTTGATTATCCCCGAAAAAGGGTCGAAAACCTGCCAAAAATTGTAATTTTGGGCCAAAATTCACGTTTTACCAAGTTTGAACACCCCTAAAATGAAAATTATTTACAATTAATCACTGCAAATGGTGAAAATAAGACAACTTTTACAGTTAAATCAATCAAACCTCCTTTTTACTTCATTTTTGAACAGTAGGATTCACAAAATGCCATCCTGTGCAAAAGTATGATCTGCAAACTCAGGAATTCCTTTAAAAAGACTAAGTACGGCTAATTAATATGCGAAAATGGATTTTCTGAAGTTGTATAAGTCGTAGAACAATAAAATCTGGTATGCTGATTAAGTGTGCTATAGTGTATCTGAAAATGTAAGTGTTGATTCGATATCTAATTGAATATGCAAATTAGCTAATTATATATTCACATATTAATTACGCAAGTTAGTTATCATAATATGCAAATAAGGTGTGGCGTGCCAAGTTTCTTTCAACATGGCTGGCATTCTCGTACATATGTACAATGTTTTAAAACTTTGTTTGAACGAAAACCGTTGATTGGTTCTATAATACAGGGACCGCGGAACCGGGGGGGGGGGGGGGCAGGGGGGCTGTAGCCCCCACTTTTTTCAGTAAACATGTGCAAACGTATGGCAGTGCAAAAATGTGGTTATGCACGCAGCCCCCCCCCCCCCCCCCCCCCACTCAGCCCCTACACTTTCCAAGACGTTCCGCGACCCCTGTAATCAAGGCCGTACGCAGCGGGGGGGGGGGGGGGGGCGGGCAGGGTGGGGGGCAGTTGCCCCCAGAAATTTACTTTTTTTTAATCGGGTTTTAGACTTTTAAATGATCCAATAATAAAAAGCGATCATCTTGCACCCCCCCCCCCAGGAAAAAATTTCTGCGTACGGCCTTGCCTGTAATAACCATTTCTCGCTGTGTTTCTGGAGTGTTCCACTCGATATTTAGTAAAATGGAGCATACCACACGAATCTATGATGTTTTTACTCCAAGAATATATCTTCATGAAATCAAAATGGGCTATAATGCCGAAATAATGAACGTATCGAGAAATTTCATCTGATCCACTATAACTTCAGAAATATGTATGGTAGCAGATACATGAACCCATTGTTGTGTAGAGGAGATCATAGACTTCCATATATGGTAAAAGCATGCCCATACACGGTATGTAACACCCCAGAAAAGTTCATTTTGTGAGAGAGGAGGTCTCCAATCTCTCGATGCCCCTCTGTGTTGGCCAGATCGGGCGATTGATTTCTGCCGTGCGTGAAAATGTGGCATTCTCATTTATTTTGCAAGTTAGATATAAATATGACTTTGTCAGGCAATATGAATGTGATGTTACTCTAAAGAATAGTGAAAAGGGTATGTTTATAGCTCATGTCGTTTTCCTTCTACTTCTTTCAATTATTGAGTACAAATCATTTGCTCTGCTCTTCAGCACAGGTGGCAGGTTTCGCACACTGCTCGTGTGCTATGCCTACTACGAGCCTTCATCTTTCTCTCAAAAATTGCTAAAACGTGAAAGCTTTTGCACTTCGCGCGGGAGGGGCAAAACTCTCCCCCTCTCTGCGCCAGCATCCCTGTTAAATTACTTGTACAGTGCAATATTGCGTCAAAAAAAAAAATAAACTGAAAAAGCAGTCAGGGCGTTAAACTAACTTTCCGCCTAAAACAGGTGCTACGACCTGTTATCTATCTCAGTCTCCAATTTGGCTAAAGACTTTCCGCCTACCTGTTACATACTGTGCAGTATTGCGTCCAAATAACTGAAAAGCAGTCAGGGCGTCGAACTAACTTTCCGCCTCAAAATTAGCTAAAACGTCCAAGCTTTCGAGCTTCGTGCGGGAGGGGGGGGGGGGGGGGACTCCCGCTCTCTTCGCCCATCCCTGTTACATGTACAGTGCAATATTGCGTCCAAATAATAAACTGAAAGGCAGTCAGTGCGTCGATCTAACTTCATTAACAACATTCTAAAAAAAATAAGTGAAACTAATTTTAAACTGCTCATTTTATAATTTTTTTATTAATATTTAACGTATTTTCACCTTTTTATGAACATGACACCCTTTTGAACCATTTTATCAAAAGTATTTTATGTGATTTGTGTATTATGTGTATCAAATTTAATGTAAGTGTTTTACCTCTTCTTGTATTTTATACTTTGTAAATTGATATTATTAAGTTATTGTAAAAATATGTGCAATTCAGTGTTTGCTGCAATGCATGTTTATTTAATAAACCATTAATTGAATTGAATTGAATTGAATTTCCCGCCTAAAAAAAGGTGTACGAGCTGTTATCTTTCTCTTAAAATTGGCCAAAACGTAAACTTTCGCTCTCCCCCAATTTTTGAGCAAGAAAAGAAAAGAATATTACATGTTATTATTTCGCATTATAATTAGGTATAATAAGCTTTATATTGCTCTTAAATGCAAACATTCAGCATTTAAAAAAAATAATGTTCTTAGTCGGTCGCTACGCTCACTCGTAAATTAATAGACGCAATATATCTTAAAGGGATACACCACCAGGCGGCCGTGTGAAAGTCAGGATTGCGTAAGCCCATTCACTCGTACACAAAGCTTGTGCGTCGAACGCGTCCGTCGGACTACTGGGATTACAATTCGGACTGCACGAAGCCGACCGAATCTCGCACGAGATCTGATGGCGGAGCGTGCATGTTGCTCGGCGACCAGTCTGTTCGAGGTATGCGCCCCGCAGGGCAACGGCATGATCAGGTAACGATAACGGTGCTCTCTCGCGGTTGTGTATCCCTTTAACGTTTAGAAACCCTGTGTATCATATGCGCCGTGAGAAAGGGGACAGGTGCTTACTTACATCGATGGGTGATGAGGGCAAAATAGTCCCCCCCCCCCCCCCGAAATGAAAATATGCTGTATTGTGATCAGCTTTCTAGTACTGTGAAAGGCGAGTTTTCACATTGCCATCTCCTATTTTTTTCACATATGGTCGCTCGTACAGTTGTTTCATGTCTATATATCTAAGCGAAAAAATGAATAGACCTTTATTGGATCTTTGACATACGCCATAACCAAAAATATGTAGTCCCTATCTTGGATGGCAATTATCATGTCAAACTCATAATACAAGACAAAAGAAACAATCATGTTGGGGGAAATTGTTCAATTGAATACAGAACATGCTAAACTGGATGCTCCAAAATTAATTACATGTCATGATCATCCCATATCGGTTTGCCTAGTTTATTCCCATATGATACCAATTTGGGCAAATATATATGTTTCCCATAATAGTTTTGCCCAGCTTATTCCCATATGATACCCATATGGGCATTTACAAATGTTTCCCAGATGGCATTGTCCAGATTACTCCCGTGTGATACCCATATGGGCATTTACAAATATTTCCCATATGGGTCTACCCATTTTATTCCCATATGATACCCATTTGGGCAAATATATATGTTTCCCATTTGGGTTTGCCCAGCTTATTCCCATAATGATACCCATATGGGCATTTACAAATGTTTCTCATATGGGTCTGCCCATTTTATTCCCATATGATACCCATTTGGCCAAATATATATGTTTCCCAGATGGGTTTGCCCAGCTTATTCCCATATGATACCCATATGGGCAGTTACAGATGTTTCCCAGATGGGTGTGCCCAGCTTATTCCCATTATGGGCATTTTACATGTCATTCCCATATGGGTTTTCCCAGTCTTTTCCCATAATGGTTCCCATATGGGCTGGCCCAGTAGATCTCAAAATGGGCTAACCCATATGGGTCCCACAAGGGATACATATGGGATTTATATGGGTTCCCTTTTGCCCAGATGACAGGCGAAATGTTGGCAACGATAGCGAGGAGCACATTCTTTCGCCCTCTAGATTCGGGGGGGGGGGGGATTTTTTGTCTGATGGACTCAAGATCCCCCCATCCAATGTCCGAGTTTAGGAGAAGGGGAGGGGACGATTATGCCCCCGTACCATACCATAATTTTAAAAGTACATAACGAATAGCTTTCTAGCGATGTAAGCTTTCAACGTGCAATAATATGAATTTTCTTGCAGTAATCTATTTTACCCCGTCAGTGAGGCCCCATCGCAAGGTAAGAAACATGATGTAGATTAAGCTTTACTTTAATTGCTCTAAAATATAAGGCCCAACATTACGACATATTTTGTTTCACCCGGTTGCCACGCTCCCTCGTAGATTAATGGGCACATTGTTTCTGGGACTTTACAAACTCTCCTATTACAATGCTTCAAAGCGAGTGGGTGAGGCAGGTGCTTCTCTCTGCCAACATGAATGCAAATTCGTTTTTATGGTCCTGCACACAATACAAAAATGTTATATGACTTCAATAACTTTGCAGTTTAACAACAGAAAAGATATTTGTACTCTAAAATACGGAATTTCAACACTGAATAGTTTTCCCACTCGACCGCTAAGCTCTCTCGCACTTAAATAAATGAAGTGTTTCTTAAAGGTAATGTTTAGTTTTGATAAGCCCTTAAAAACTTTTCGTCAGATTCATTGGATTGTTCATAAAAGCAAGATACTAGCAATACAAAGATGCTGCGAAGATTTCACGTCCTAAAGTTGCATATTAAACAAATGAGAGGCAAACAATTATTAGGTGCCAACTTCAGCGTGCATTATATATATACACCATACACTACCATACACGTGTTCAAAACCTACACGCAGTGACACGCATGCTATCTCAGTGCAAAGCATCAAGATTGTTGTGCGAGGAGCTGTCAGAGTAGAAAGTTAAGGTTGGGTAGTATATTGCCGTGATTTAGCATTTCTTACATTATAATTTATTTACGGTAAAATTCACCGGAAATAATTGATGGAATAGCAAATGATCTCTTGATGCATGGAAAAAAAGATGAGACGACATTTAACACGCTACTCTCCAATTTTATTTTTTTCTCTACCAAAACTGTACATGAGCTTTAACATTGTACTGTTGTACTGTTGTGCATTGTACACGCCGGATATAGGGGGCAAACTCGTTTTGTTCCCTCAACCCCTCGTAAGATCATTATTTATGATTTACATATGAAGTCTGGACTATATATTTAATGACTTCCCCGTGTGTGTAAAATTTCCTTGAATGCAAATTTCAATATCATTATGAAAGCATTTTACTTTTGCTCGGTCGCTACGTTCCCTCACTTGTTTTAAAAGTCTTATGATATTGCAGAAGTTCTGTTCTAACAAAAATTTACGTCTTAAGAAGAAAAAAAAAATTATGTAATATGCTTAAAGCATATGCTCTAGGAAGCTGTGTCCCAATATAACAAAGTCAAATAAAACATTTGAGGATGTTTTGCATGAATACCCCTATATTCGGGTAATATCCGCCTCATATTAGGCCCGAATATGTAATTTTGTACATTTTCAAAACGCAAAAAAGGGTTAAAATTTTGCACTTTCGCTTCGGCCGCGCACACAAAATTTAGAAAGAATCCTATTTCTGGGCTGTAAGCACGGAGTGAGTGTTACACGTGGGCCCCATGTCCGTTTGAGGTTGAGCCCCTCAAAGTTTTTGCCCCCCCCCCCCCCTCGCCAAATGCTGGAACCCTTTCCCTGTCTGCTATTCAGTTTTATGGTTTTATTCAGCTTGGTTTCGAAACCAAGTGCGTTTTGGCATGGTTATATTGATAGGCTGGTATCTATTCTAGTTGTGCTATAGCCTTCTGACAGAAAATGTGACTGGTTATCTGGATATACCATTCCAAAAGTCTCTCTACTGACCAATGCACTAAGGAGTTGCCCTTTCAATTTGTTGACAGCACCCCAGTACTCCCTGCTACACCCCAGCGATGATTCTCCACAATCCCTGACAAAAGACAGGGGGTGCTGCAACCATGGCTGCAACAAACCAACACCCCGCTTTCTAGTTCTTAGTACTGGATTAGTAAGCAAATAATTACCATTGGTGATCTAAGGTGATGGGACAAAATATCACTTCCGAGGCGATCTGGATGTAGCTATCTTTCCGAAGTGAAGCTGAGGAAATATATCGTATACTTTCAGATCGCCTGAAATCAAAATGTGATTATTTGCTTTATATTCCACATCTGAAACATTTAACTGGTACGAGATAATAATTGTCTACTTCTCGCAAAAGACATTTAGGTCCGGCCGAATTCACAAAAGAAGTTGAAACCTTAACATATCGTACCCCTACCTGGGTAGGGTGCGCACATGTGTTTTATTATTTTAAGCGCGCGAATGGGCAATGCGCGCTTATTCTAAAAGCTTATTTTAGTACGCTTATGGAGCTATTCGTAAAGGTCACGCGCTGAAGTGGCACCCCTGGGGAGTGTTTCATGAAAGTACTTGTCAGATATTTTATCCGACAAATTTGCTCTCAGCCAATAAGATGCAAGGATTTTAGTAGCTTATAACAGTTGTCGGATAAAATATCTGACAAATTCCTTTCATGAAACGCTCCCCTGAAGTCTATTACAGATGAGCACTGAACAACACACCAGAATTGTTAATTTTGGAATATTATAGTATTTTAAGAGGATAGAACTACTCAGAAATAAAGATAGATGATAAAAAATACAAGGGAAATGGCGGCAGAAAAGCTTATAGCTCGATGGTTATACTTTCCCTAAGATCAAAATTGAAATGATTGAAAAAGGATGTCAACAAAGCATTCAGTTGAATAGAAGTAACAAGTAGCTTCACATTTTAAAAGGTATCTTAATAATATGATAATCATGGTACTAACACGGATGAAGGTATAATGACCTTGTGTCTGATGCACTCCGGAGTACGTAGTAATGAGAAGAATGGGGGGGGGGGGGGGGGGGGGGGGTAGTAACTTCTGATTAAGACACGATAGCAAAAAAATCAACCAATCGTAAGTTTCGATTGTCTTGTGCGTCAGCATTTGAAGTATTGAAGTTGTACTCAAGAGCAATGTTGGAATTCAAAGCTATGTATTATGCTTGAAAGTAAAGAGAACAGGCATAAACATTTTTATTTGTTGATCTATTGTAATTTTCAGCATGTTGGGTTAGGTTAGCCTATATCCTTCAATTTTCAATATAAGAACATGGTTTTATTCAGCCTGTTAAGTTTTGGCATAATAGCTTGGTTTCTAGTTCCTTGTACTGACTTAATGAGTTTTACCCCTCTCCTAAGTTGTCAGATATGGGATTAGCTCATCCCATGTTAAATATAAACATACAAACTTGATTTTGAAGCCTTCTACGCTAGTTGAATACATAATTATGACTCGAACTTAGTATGAAACACATCACGGAAAGGAAATGAAAGGATTAAGGAATACTAATAATCAACTAAGTTGAAAAGATAACTTATCGATAATCATCTGGTAGAAAAAAATTCAAAGTATCAAGGTCTTTTAGGCAAGGGGTGCTACTCACGCTAGGCGTTCCCAAACCTATATTTTATGTCAGTACTAAACAACACACAAGCATCGCCAATTTGGTAATATTCAAAGTATTTTGAGAGTATATAGGCCCATATACTCAAAAATAAAGATAGATGATCAAAACTACAGCACAAACTCCCAGAGTTAATATCAAAGCACGAGGTTATACTTTCGGACGAGTATGTACTCATATAAAAATACTATTCTGTCCATCAGGTATGAATTATGCTTCTCTATGACCCTAGTCATATTCTGAATTTGCTGAGTGGAATTGATCATTCGTGAAAAATACCAAACATTCTTGCCAATCAATTTCCTTAATATTAGACATTTCCAAAAAACCACTTTGGCAAGACATGGACATTCAACAAAAGATATAGGGAAATATAACACTTTTAAAACAAACTAGGAATATAAAATACATCTAGTAGTGAAAAACAATCATTGAATAAACTAAAGATGTGTGAAACTTAAGGAAATTCATGATTGAAAATATATAGCTTTATGATACCCCCTTCTACAGAGCTTTCTGCTCATCGGTCAATCGTCAGAAGCAAAGTTTTTTTCTTCTGGTCACCCACTGAAGTGTATTGTATCACAGTCCGATGAATCTGATGTGTGTTGGTCGACTATCAGGTCAGTGTCAGACTTGTCGGGCGTGATCCGATGAGGACGCCGACGTCCGATGACAGTCTGTTGAGTGTATCGGACGCTCATCTGATTGTAATTATTTGTGGTGTGCCCGACGTGTTCGATAGCCACCCAGCACAAATTCAACACTCATCGGAGGGTAAACGATATCTTGCACCGTCCGATTACTATCCATTGTGAAATCGGAGGGTAATAGCTCATTAACTCAACTGTCACCAGATACTAATAACATAACAAGTGGTGACATCTGACGGCCTACGGTCTATGTGTTTACACAATTCGATACCATAAGAAGATAATTATAATCCTTCAGGACAAGACGGAATATTTTTGAAATTTCTAATGGCAGCAAAACTTTAAGAGCGCGTGAGGGTCCATAAAACATGTAAACACATGAACAAGAGTTGTTCAGAATGTAATGTAGCTCTCGGTTAATAAGAAAAAACAAAACCTATGAAAAGAGAGAGCTTCGTTTTTTGTTTCTTTTTTTTCATAAAAAGAAAGAAACAACAGATGTGTGGGAGGATGGAGGGGTATAATTTGAACGGATAACCACTATAAAAATCCAATTTATAAAGCCTCGTTGTTGTGTTGTCGATAATTTGTATTTAGAGTATAGGTCCACAGGCATATTAGGCGTCCTGCAGAGTCTGATAAGCAAGGCTTTGTGCGTGTGCATGTGTGTGTTGTATGTGGGTGTGTGTGTGCGTGTGCGTGTGTGTGTTTGTGTTTACAACATAATGACGTGACAATACCTCATCATAACAAGGCAATTTTCATCCCATTGCAGTGTGACGTCCCATTCATTTTTTCCCCTAAATGTTGATTTGTGTCTTAATAAAGTAAAGTATCATTTTGGTAATAACAACCATCAATTTTCAACGTATAAGTTTTAGTTGGCATTCATTCGAAATACACACTGATTCTATGATGGAAGTAGATTGTTCGGTGTATGTGTGGGGGTGGGGTAGAAGGGGTGTTGAAATATCCCTCCCATCTCACTCCTCCCTGGACCATCTTTGCACCCATATGAAGCTACATGCATAAGTTAAACTCTCCTTCGGTATAGGTGACTTATGAAAATAAACTGTTAAAGGGCAATCCAACCAGTGTAAAAAGCTAATCTGTGTTAAGGAGAAAATAAGAGAAACAGGAGGGTGAAAGTTTGAAAGAAATCGGACAAACAATAAGAAAGTTATGAATGTTTGAAAAATGAGATCACTATATCTATGCGAATCTCAAAATGGCAATTTGGTGAATCGGTTGTGACGTATTCACGGTCAACTCTCCAGTATGTCGTACACGAAAATATTAAATTCCAGTTTTCTCTTCGCTCCTTTTCCCTCGGGACAGTACTCAAAATATATTGTAGATATAGGGCCTCCCAAATAGAAAGAGATCCTACTGAGTTATACATTATGAAAAATTGACATTTTAGTCATTTTGTGTGTTGGAAGTAGTTTTACTGAATTCCCGGCGTTCTGACAATTCAGCACACAGTTTAAAGCACATTTTTTTGTGTGATGTAGATCTACTTCTTAACCCTTCAGGAGTGGAATTATTTAAGGGCTAAATTTTAAGGATTTTCAAGCTTATTCTTGTTTTAAAAATTTCTGGCATCAAACGCCATATGGTCATGCAACAAAAGTGGACATAGTGGGTGCAGAAATTTTTGCTCTTTCTACGCATGCATCTAGCATATTTTTAGAGCTCTGAATCAAAAGTTATTGAGCCAAACCACAAGAGGGCCAATTGTCTTGAAAGGGTTAAAGTAGAACGTTAATGATTTTAAATATTGGCTTAATACTTATTATTGCATAGATGGCATAAATTAAACAAGGTTATCCAAATTCAACGCTTGGAAACATTTGAAGTAATGATTATTATGAATTATAAAACGGTAAAATACAGCCCCCGATATAGCAGCTGAAGAGGTCCTCGAACGCTGCTGAGATATGTGACGACACACCATGGACCAGTCCTGTCTAAGCAGACGATGTCCCATAACATCTTACACATTTTTCAGAGCCTATTTTGTCATCTCCTCTTCACTTATTTCTCTTCCTTCACTAGCGTCAGTCTTAATGTTAGTCTGTTGCCTCACTCTTAACTTCGTGTATGGTATTATTTTGATGAAAAATGCAGCGTTAAAAAAATAAAGGAATCAGTCACTTGTAAACAAAATAAGACGCCATTGTATTTTCAGCTGCTTGCACCGGGGCATGTTCGGCGTTTCAAAAGGGAACGAATACCATCCTGCTATTATTCGGAGGGCTTTTCAATTTGAAAGTGGGGTTTATTTCATTGATCATTGACCCTTCTCCTGTGCATTTACAATCAAACGGTTTTAGCTATCAGAATCAGTTTCACTTTCCCTTTATAATGGTGTGAAATAAGGTCATGTTTAAATACACCAAACTCTTTATAATTTGATAAATAATTGCATTGCAATTACGTTCATTCATTATAGGACGTCGTCTGCTTAAGCAGGATCGATCCCGAGTGTGACGACATCAAAACATCGCTATATTTCTGGCGAATCCTCGGATATTCCAGATGCTGAGAAGAGCTTTTATTTGTGTTGTTTTTATAATCATCAGATACGCAGTTGACATAAAACTTATACGATTGCCATCTGTAAGCTTCCCAGTTTCTAGTGATACATTAATTGCCATATTTGTGATTTTCTTTGAATATCTACTTTAAAGAAAATGGTGTTGAGGGCCTTGACTGTGTCTATATAATGCAGCTGTACATGTCGTCACACATGTAGTGGACAGGCAATTCTTTCATTTTCAACAGAGTTAATAAAGGTAATTCTGGTAAATTATGTGCACAGAAAATTGACGGCATTTATTTGAAATATGGATACGAGATATGAATAATTCATTCAACGGCATTCGTACCTTATCGTTACATTAGTATATGTTATCACACAGCAAAGATGATTATTAATTGATTTTAAAATAATATTTTACTCCTATTGTGTTTGTATTTGTAGACTGAGAAAACATGAATACGGTTTATAATAATTTGCATAAAAATTACGGTCTCCAAGTTACAGGTAGACCAAGGGCATTTGCTATTTCAATTTCAGACAGTGTAATATTTCTTTTAAATGAATGTAAATAACTGTGATTACGTAGAATAAAATGATTGAATGAAGTGAACACCGATCTGAACGTAGCCTTTAAGCAGAGATTTCTTTTCTATAGCTAACCATGTCAAACCCAATCAAGTCAAATTTATGAAAAATTATTTCATTTAAAACTACAGATGCAGCTTATCAAAACCAAGAAATTTTGCCCTCGACTGGTTCCTAAATAAATATTGACGAATAATTAGTGCTATTGGACACATTTTAACTCATCATAATACTAATGTTCAGTGCGATTAAATTAATCGCGACATCTCTGAAGATTTAGAAAACCTTTGCACTCTAAAAAAACATTGCTGTTCGATATTGTTCCTATTGATGAATCTACAGGAATCGCCTTTTCTAAGGTTTAAATTTGCATTTTATTTACATCTTCAGATATTCCAATTAACAATAACTTGCAAGAAGATGCAATAACCTATTTTCTTTCTAAAATATCCTTGCAAGACTAGCAGTAGAATAATTTATTCTATTTATATTTTTTTTCAAATGAAAAGTTTTAGTTCTTGTACACAGATGGAGAAAGGCTTGTCGGATTAGTCAGCGCTGACATGAGGAGGAAGAATTTATTTTCCCATTCAAGCGACTGTTTGTTTGTTTGTTCGTTTTAACGAACTTTGTTTTGTTTTGGTTGTTTGTTGTTCCGGTAGCTTGACTTTTACGTGTTTGGAGATGATCAGTTGTTACTTGTCCATATGGAACTGCTTTCCTTTTAAAGCTAATCATTACTTAACTTTTCAGTTACATGATTACTTAAATGTGAATTTAATCAGCCCAAAACTTTTCTTCTCATATAAGATCAAATCACTCTCTGCAACCAAGTTGTGAGGGGAGAAAAAACTTTGACGATATTGAACATATTGGCGCATAAACCGATTTTGTGTAATTTCTCCTCATGGCTTCAAGTGATGTTGGAAGAAACAATAGCAGTTGCCATCCCGCATGCCTGGCAAAGCTAAAACCATTTTTGATGATAACATCTTACTTTAGCCTATAAGCATTTGCAATTTTATGTAGTCAGCGCATTGCTTGTAATAAAGACTATGATATTTTCAGTCATACAGTGCTCCACCAAGATATACATATGATGGTCAATTTATATCAATGTTTAGAGTATTCTAAATATCTAAGACTTACTATATGTTACCATATTTTTTTTTTTTTTTGTGAAAATTGAAGGTTTTTCTCACTTAACAAAAACAGTTAGGAGCAGAAAAGAAAAAGACTAATAGGAAATTTGTTTAATTTTATGATAATAATTAATTGTCATGCGTATAATCACTTAAAGTTGGAATGTTTAGTATGCTTAGAAAGGGTAATATATTTCTTACAACCTTTTACACGTCCCCAAATTCCTTCGAGAAATAAACTTACCTGTATATAGAATGCAATTTCAGTACCATATTGTGTACACAGAGAAAACGCTGTTTATGCAAACAGTAGTTTACAATATGAACTGTACAACCCGTAAACAATTTGTTTGAATATTAAACAGGTTGTATAAACACCGTATTTGCATTATAATGTTTGTCATTTCAGTAGGCTGTATCGGCTAGGCTATTGGAAATGTCTATTAGGGTGTTTTTTTTCGAAAAGCCTTTGCGATCGTGTTTTTTCTAAACAACCTGATGTGATATAAGCACGGGCGTAAATCCAGGGGGGGGGGGGGTATACATTCCTCCACTTTTGAGGGAGGGGAATACTGAGGAAATAATTAAAAAACACCTTTAGAATGTCCTAAAATGTATGTGTGCATATATGTGCATTTATGTGTACAAGTATGTGTCAAGTGTGTGAGGGTGTGTGGGCTGGTGTGCGTGCGCGTGTGTTTGCGTGTCGGGGTGGGGGGGGGGGGGGGATATACCATTTTCTTTCCTTTCCAGCGCCATCATTACCATGTTTACACCTATGAAACGATCAGTAAATGCCCTCCTTTGTAAGGTGACAAAATGAAAATGATTTACAACAATGTAAAAGAAAAATTGTGGACTATAAACATAATCTAGACTTTCTTTACAGAACTTTTGGAACTCTGACAACTTAACACAAAATGGAAGCACATTGCTTTGTGATGCAGGTCTTCTCTGAGAAAATGGCCATGGCTATGTGTTAACAATACATGTACATGTACATTATTTTGTTCATTTATTACTCTGTACACTTACATTGAAAAGTCGAAAATACATGCCATTAAATTGAAATTGAAAATTGTACAGTTACCGGTTATAATAATAATTATATTCAGTTCTTGCTGTACAGCTCATAACATATATTTAACAATAGGTACGTTTCGAGACTATTTTGACCAGATAGTTTTTAGATCAAACGCTGTCTGAACGCAGATAGTCACGAGATAGAAGCGAGTTGGAATTAGGTTTCGAAACTATTCTGGCAGCGAGTTTGGCAGGAGTAAATCTCAGGATCCAGCGACAAAGCACCGATGCTTTGCGGTAGACCACCCACCGCGCTTGTGACTATTTGTAATGTGAGCGCAATCGCTGCTTCACTCGCTGCTATCTTCACTCGCAACTTCGCATGATATGACCGCTGTGCACAAACTTCAATACCAGTTATACTCGGGTCACCGTGTGTGGCGCAGTAATTATTGTTTTGGCAGCGAGTGAGCGATGAATAGTCACGAGTGGGTGATAGAAGCAAGTCGATCATGGCCTGTCTGAAATAGTTTCGAGATTTACATAGCATCGATGATATGTACTATACGTATAAATATAACTAGTGTCTTATATGCCCTTCCAAGTACGAGCTTTTAGGTTATTACCCCAGCTCTGGCCTAGATGTCCCTATGAAGGTGCTGAAACAGCCAAGGCATAACTTCCAACCGATACCTATTTATCTCACTAGGGTGAACTCGTCCCTGATTTCACAAAGTGACGGTATGAGGAAAATCGCATATTTTTTCGATTTTGAGTTTTTTGCATTTTTGAACATCATGCACTAACATCTTGAACCTCACAAAGTTTCAGACCTTAATAATGTCTAATTTTGTAACTATGGCGATAACGTCAACAAGAAAATACCTAGTAAAATGATTTTCAGTTCACGAAGTGACGGCTTACAGCCGCCCCGTATGTGCGCGGCTGAGATCCGCCACTCCGTGAAAACAAAAAAAAAGCGCGTCCTTGAATTGACTTTGTGTTTTCACGAAATGACGGTTAATGTGCGTTGATCAAGTCCCATACTTTTTACACGCGCGCGGATGAGATCCGTCACTTCGTGAAAATAAATCATAAGCGCGCTTCCTTCGATTTTGTGTTTTCACGAAATAACGGTTATGTTTACAGCTCATTCCCCCCCCCCAAAAAAAAAAAATAATAATTAAGCATAGAACTAAACATTAAAATATGATCTACCCCAGGATATAAAAATTTATTAAACCTTTATACATTACAGAGGTTGAGATTGTGCTTTAAAACTTTGAAAGCGATTTATTCAAAACTAACTCTCTTTTAGTTTCGCGGTCATCCGTCACTTCGTAAAAACAGTAACGAAGTGTGAAAATGTTAAGTACCGTCTTGCCCAAAGGACTTTAGTGCTGTGGCGGGATTAGAACCCCGTACCTTGTGATCCACAGTAAGGAGAGCAATCCATTTCACCACAACTCGTTTACTCTATAGTATAGAGGTAGTTCCCTATATTCTCAATGCACTCTAAAAGAGCTGGGTAAAAAGGGAACATGAATGTTTGTTGGGTGAAATCTTACCAATTTTGAATAAAAAGTGTAGAAACTTGCGTAAAATGTTACTCAGCATAATTGCATATTCCCTTTTTACCCATTGTTGGGTATAATTTTACCCAACATGTTTTCGAGTGTGACAAATCTATTTCATTCTGTCGACTTTAATCCAGGTGAATACTTCAGAAAAGTATTGATGCTTTATAATTGCTTTTTTGGCCTAAGTCTTTGAAATATCCGGAACTATCATTAGTTTATCCAATGGTAATCGCATAGGATAGTTCAACTAGTTTATTTTAATACATGGTCAAGCTGATTGTTAATTTATGTAAAATATATAGCTACATGTATTTATATCGTACTTGTATTTGTGCACACCCGGGATTCTAACTATCTATATCATATAGCCTGTAAATCATAGTTGAACAGAGGGGACTTGTTCACACGACAATTCCTGCTTTTTGAATCGTCCTATTTCATTTTCTTACAATGTAATGTTATTTATGATTGTTGATGCAAAATGTATGTCTGTTACGAAGGAGTGTTTCTACATTTTCGGAATGCATAAATCTAATCCAAAAAAAATTGATGTATTTTCCAAATAACTAGCAGTGGCAAAACTAAGTATTTGTATACCAAAATAATCAAAAGATGATACATGTATGTGTTTGAATTGTTTCGCTTTTTCTTCATGGATTCCGTCACTATTGAAAATATGTTTGTCTTCTGTGAGCCCGACAGTTCAAGAAACATTTGTATTTTGAATTATTTTGAATTATTATTGTATTATGTATGTATATTATAAATGTGATTTACCTTTAATGTATTACGAATGAATATCAATAAAATCCCTGTGGAGGGAAAAATTTTAGTTTAATGATTACCTTTAATTAACCAAAGATGAGCCCTCGACTGGCTAAACTGCTACTCCCTAATAATTTGAGCTATTGAAAACATTGTTTACCTCATCATAATACAAGAGTTAAGAGCGATGTAATCGCGATTTAATTAATCACGACTTCCCTCCGGATAGATAGAACTTATTATACAGTCAAAGAATGATGTGTGAAAATGTCAAGAATAGGGCTACACACTGTATATAGCAAGATCGAGATTGGGCCATATTCATAAAACTAGTTAAAGCAAAGCAATTGCTTTTGCTAGGCTATTATTTGCATCTTCATGTATACTAATTAGCAGTTGCTTGCAAGGAGACTCAACAACTTGTTTTCTTGAGAAAATTGCTTCCCCAGACAACCAATAGCTTACATGAATACATATAAGTTCAGATTTTACTTCATTTCAGCTTCTTTTTTCATTGCACACAGAGGATTGGATTACATAGAGGTCAAATTAATAAACGCTAACAAGAAAGGGGAAAATCATCATTTTTTTTTGTATTTGTTTTCTTCTTTTGGCAAGATTATCTTCTTGTGTTTTACAGGCATGAAGATAATCAGTGGTTGCATATCGAACATAAACTGTCGCTTATTTAATAAACTCGTTAGTTTGTATTTTGCCACAGTTACAGTTTTTAACATATTTTTATTTTTAACAGCGAGAAACCTGTTCTTGCCACATTTAAAATAAGTACCGGTAAGTCCAATCACTATGCAGCCAAGTTGAGCGGGGAGAAATACTTTCACTATACATTACATCTCGGTGCACAGCCTGCATTCGATCAACTGGTGGCTTCAGGTGATGTTTGTGTTTATAACCCCTACTGTAACTTATAAACAATATTACTTGCCATCCTGCGTGCCTGACATAGCAAGAACCCTATAATTAGTTTTACTTGATAACTTCTTTCTTTGTTAGTACGTTAAAAGGCTTTAAACAGCAATTACCAGGCATCTACCATAAAATACCCTTTAAAAATTAACTAAAAGTCTTCATTTTTGATAGATGTTTCATCCCCAAATAATAATACGAGAGCACGTTGCTAAGCGCAACAAGATTGAGGAGTTTTTTCTCAAGGTGCTATGGCATGTAAAGAGTTTTGGAGTATGACAGTATTGAATGATTGTCACAACTTTCAATAATTGTACAATTTACGACTGAAATCAAATAGCATTATCCTGGCAGACAAAATGGAGTGTTTTTGCGCCCGTGCGCACTCATAACAATTCCATCCTGGTATTATCACCTGAAATTAAAACAATCCGTTCACGATCACTCCTGATAGCTAAGAACGTACAGGGTTTATTGTTGTAAAATTCAAACCGTTACCCTCAAACTGTTATGCTGTGAAAAAAGATATTCCGCCATCTTGTCTTCTCACTTGGATTAGTGGAGTTTTTCTGCTGAGATGTATCTCATCACGTGTATCCTGATGATGATTCTGATTGGACCTGCTCATCTTCAGTCATTTTCATCATCTTCAGTTGATATAATATATGGTATAATATATGAAATGGTAATATTGTGTGTTTGATGAGAGATAGTTTATCATTTCACTTCAATTCATACAATGCTGCGAGCAGAATTAAGAGGAGAAGGATAAGTTCTGGGAAAGGTGAACAATAATTTGTGAGCTTTCTCATTCATTTTACGTCACATTAGAAGAAGACTATATTAGAAATGTCCCTGAAAACGAATGCTCTTGAAATGCCCTCATGTTGAAATATGACGAGGAATACATGAAGTGTTCGGGCAAAACATTCATGCCATATGGCATGACATGTGTGTGCAGTCCCATATACCCATGTTTGTGTACAGTGCATGAGCTTTTCAGCGATATTGGGTCAACTGCTTATAATTTTGAATATTATTGTTGTTACTTCTACTACTACTACTATTACTACTGCTACTACTACTAATATTATTATTATTATTACTTTAGCTCTTACAATGAATTCAAACAATCATGAATACAATATAGTAAGAAAAACAATTTACAAATAAAAACTGCTAAAGAGATGTGTTTTTAATAAAGGCCTTTCTGATGGCATTGACTGATGAAGACTGTCTAGTTGTAAGTGGTAGGTCTAAATCATGCCAGTATTTTGAAGCAGATACGGTAAATGTCCTATCACCGGCCAAGGTGCGAGTAACTGAATGTGAGATGGAGAGGATCACTGGATGACCTCAATCTCCTGGTAGATGTATATAAATTCAAACAGGTATCCAAATATTTTGGAGCTTGGTTACTGAGGATTTTATAGACAAATAACAGTAATTAAAAAATTATCTGTTGTTTCAAAGGAAGCCAGTGTACAATTAACACTTTTAACATGCTGGACCTAATACATGTAGTTTAAAGGTTGGATGCAGCATGTTAAAAGTGTTCATACCATTTTGAAATGTTGTCACCCCTCCAACCTTTTAAATGTAGATTTAACATTTGACTTTTTAGAGTGTAATGAGTTCAAGAGTGGCTGAAATGGGTGATCCCTAGAAACCTGAAGCACCAATCGGGCAGCCCAATTTTGTAGTCGTGCACACTATTTAATTGAGTTGAGTGAATGGTAGAGAGAAGCCTGTTACAATAATTGATAGTACTAAAGAACGGGATAGTACTAAAATACACTCAGCATTATGACAGGCATATTGATCAATGAACCTTCTAATCTTATTATAATTTGAGTAAGGCTCAATCTTGAATCAGGCCAAAATGCTTTGTTATTGACAAACTTTTTGGCGCCTGCATAAATGGTGGCTTTAAAAATACCGACATCATTGTTGTTGCATGTATATCCATTTGAAGGTCTTCTTTTTTTTGTCGTTTAAAATTTCAAAAAGAATGATTTGTCATATTAATAACGCGTACATTTTGGTGATCGAGTCTCATAGCTACTAGCAGTATGGAGATCGATGGCAGTATGCAGCTAGCGCTATAGCGCGCCGCAGTAGTACAGTGCGGGCCGGCGCACAGTGGGCCAGAATAGCTTCAAAGTGCGCCAAAATGCATATTCACTGAGCTTTACTGATAATTTAAACTTAGATAATGGGTTTATGGGTATTCAGACCCGTAGAATCCAATGAAAATATTTTCAAATACCAATGACGTCATTAAAATACCGATTTCTGATTGGCTGCCAAAATCCAATGGAAAATAATATATTTCTCGCATTACAATGATTTTTATATCTCAGAAAATTGATAATGCAATCTATATGCCTTTATATCAAAAAGTGAAAACGGTGTTAACCTCAAGCTCAGGCATATGGTACGTAAGTAGTAATTTGGCAATGAATGAAAGTATTACAAATTTCGGCGATTTCGATTTTTTAGCTCGACAGGTGAAAAAAGGAGTCATTTTAAAATGGCCCAAAAACATATTTCTAAGTCGAATTACGACTCACAAACTTGAGACATGATAGAATGATAATGAAACTACCCATTTATATCAAAAACAGAAAATCGACTGATCCAAGCAAATTTACTATTTTGGGCTGTTTGCTACGTTGTGGTCCGTGCGACTTATTGTAGGTTTTGAGGCGGCGGGTCACATATACTAATAAAATAATAATATTCAGCTAGCTGAACAATGAGTTATTAAATAAGGTTTTCAAAAATGAAATAGCGCCCTCTGTAGCCTTGATAATTTTGCTAAAGATAAAACACCATTTTCACCACAAAAAAAAAAAAAAAAAGCCGCTCGTGGGCTTTCCGAAGCCTACGCCAAACCTACTAAAGTGACTGGCGGAAATAATCTTAAGAGATTGAAGAGCGCCATCATATTAGTACTATCGCGTTATCAAAAAGCATAATACTGACTGATAAAGTCCATGTATATTTTAAGTCCGTTTGACCTATTGTTTATACTGTCAGAAGAGTGAATTATCTCAAAAAGCCTTCGCCTTGAAATATTCACTGAAGCCATTGTGAATTACTCAGAATATTAGGCCTGTAAAAAAAAATACTAAGTAGAGAACATTTTGAGGAATATGTGGAAGCAATTATAGATCGATAGCTTAAAAACTACATGTTGACATAACTTATTTATTAAATTTGTCACAATTTGCACTGAAACTCGCAATATGTTGAACTTTGCGGCTTGAAGTAGCAGATATACACCCTTAATGTACATATCGGAGTTAAATATTTTACTGAAATATTCTTCAAAGTAGTGTCTTTCAACAGGGCATGACAAAAATTGAAAAACACAAATTGCCCCAAATGACTTTTGGCGCACTTTTGCTCACACCTGGTCCATGAAACAGAATTATTTTTTTTCACGTTCTAAGCAAAGATTACAACGTGTAGAACGCCTCTGAGCAGTATTTCTTTCTTGAAATTAATCTTAAGTTGGTCATTTTTATTCCAAAAGACCGGAAACTTTTATTATTTGTTAAGCATTGTGTAAAATGCAATACTGCGTTTTATTAAAGGTTTTTGACAAACAGGTTGTTTAATGCACTTCAATTTCAACATGCTTATTCCAGAATAGTTATTTTAAATAATGATAGAATTTACAGGTGAACCCTTTTTCCTCTGGAAAGTAATTTTGGATGAAACACAAAATATCATGATCGTCTTTCTTAAAGTTCATGCTCTACACTGCTACCAAATTTGCCTGCTACTTTTTGCAACTTTCCGAGTAAGAACCCATTTTCCACCCGCATGTTCGCCTCTTTTTTCGCCTACTAGTAAATCTTCCATGCGATAGAAGCGTACAATGTGCTCATAAAAATGCGCAGGCAAAGTACACACAGCAAAGAAAAGTTAAATATGCTTTTTGAAATGAGTACCGAAAGAAGATTTAATAGTCTTCTGGCCCTTTCTTAGATGATGGGACATGTCAGAAAACAACTAATATGCAAACATATGGATTGCATTTTAACCTTTAGTCCAATCTGCAGTGGTAGAACACTCGTCGGTCAAGAAAAGATTCTTAAGTTTCCTCAATAAAGTTCGGAAACAAAAAAGTGGAGGGAAACATAACAGAAAACGAAAACTGAGATATATAAAAAGAAAGAGAGAGGTGGAGAAGGAGAGAGAGACAATTTTTTTGGGGAAACTTTCGTCAAAAGGAGACACGCCCACACATCTTCCATGTCTTCAGATTAATTTGTAAACAAATTTAATATTATAAAAGCCAATGCTCCTGCGGAGTGCAACACCAGTCAAAGGGCATAGAAACACAGTGGTAATGGCGCGCAAACAAGAAACTCTTGTTTGCGCACAAGTGCTCAAGAATTATGCAAATTCATGAGCACGCGTGTGGGCGTGTCTTCCAGACTACAGACAAAGAAAGAAAGAAACAGAGAGAGAGCGCAAGAGAGAGCGCAAGAGAGAGAGAGAGAGAGAGAGAGCATGAGAAGAGAAGGGGAGACTGGGCGTCATGTTCATCACAATCTGTGAATAGGATTGAAATGTTTACATCAAACGGGTGAAATGACTACTACTACTGCCTAGTAAATTGATCTGGTTTCTTTTTTAAAACATCGCAGTTATATTTTGATGCCAAAGATGTTCAATGGTGTTCAGTATTCTAAGGGATGGTCAACTTTTTGCACTTTTTATATCCCGAGGAAATTGTTCTTTTTTGTTATATTCGTTTAAGGTAAGATTCATCCTGTTCATTAATTATTAACGATGTACATGTAGTTCACGTTTGTGCGATTGATATATAAAAATAATAGGCTTCTGTTATGATGTAGGGTATGGAGATCTGATATATTATGTCCGTAAATGTTCCTATTTTTTTCCAAGCCAGAATTCTTTTAACGACCCAGACTTGTCAAAAGATGTGAAGTTTCTCTTCTTAGAAAAATGCACTGGGCTGTAGGGATTTTTTTTTCTTTCCTTCAATAAATGAAGTCCAAAAGGCAAGATTTAGCTCGCCTTTTGAGTACATTATTTATTTTAATCTATTTACACGTATCCCATCCATCTAATCTATCTATCTATTTATTATCCATCTATCTGTTCACACACGCAACCCTCTATCTGTCTATCTATCTATCTATCTACCTGTATTCCTCTACTTGTACATCTTTATGAACAAAAAACAACATATTTTTATATAAGCATGTTTCTTATTTGTAATTAGTTTTTGATTTCTTTTGAAGTAGTGTATAATACATTTTTCCTCTACTATTCGATTTCTTTTCAAGGCTTTGGAACTGTTTAGTTAGGACATTAAACCCATTGTTGAGAGGGCGCGATTGACTGTCATGTAACACCAAAACCCAGCTCTCAAAATGTTTTCTATATTTTACATCCCTAGACAACTGTATACTAAAACAAATAGTATTTCAAATAGCAGAACCCCTAATGCACATTTTTAATCTGTCTCTAAACTCAGATATGGTTCCCATCAAAATGAAAACTGCAAAAGTCGTCCCTATTTTTAAAAAAGGAAATAAACTCAGCCTTAGTAATTACAGACCCATCTCACTCCAAACTTCACTATCAAAAATCCTTGAAAAAATTATATACACTGTAAAAACTAAAGTGCTACTTTTAGGGGAATGTATAGTGACTGCACCTGAAATGCTGTTTATAGCACTTGTAGTGTGCTAATTTACCAGCCAAAAAAAAAAATTGTGACCGTGGCGAGCCTCAAACCAGGTTCCGCTGACTGAGAGGCGTTGACGTTACCGATGGACTAACGAATGCTTCTTGCAATCCAGTTTAGTCATGGGAGTCAAGTAGATAACATGAACTATGCGGTGTCGTAAATTCACTATGTAACGTAAATCGTACGACTATAATGTAACAGCGGACCCTGGTTCGAGGCTCGCCAAAATCACGATTTTTTGTTGTTGAATGTTTAGCAGTTTAAGGAGCCGGTCCAGCTCCCGTGAAAGTGCTGAAATAGTACGCTGAGTGCATTCAATAGCACTCTGAGTGCAGTCCCAATGCATGCCCTCAAAAAGTGCTATATACAGCACTTTAGTTTTTAGAGTGTACAAACGTACGGTATCCTTTCTTAAAGACAACAATATTTTTTGCAATTTCCAATTTGGATTCAGAGAAAAACACAGCACTTCCCAAGCAGTCTTAACTCTTATTAACACAATAACCAGCGCTATCGAAAAACATTACACACGGTTGGAATCTTCCTGGACTTCTCCAAGGCCTTTGACACTATTGATCACACTATTTTATTATATAAATTATCCCACTACGGGATTAGAGGAAAGGCCTTGTAGTGGTTCAGGAACTACCTTTCTAATAGAAACCAATATGTATCACTCAACGAGCACAGTTCTTCTATTAAACCAGTAAATTGTGGAGTACCACAGGGATCTCTCCTTTGACCCTTGCTTTTTATCTTATATATCAATGACTTTTATCAATCTTCCCCCTTTTATCTTTCATATTGTTTGCTGACGATTCCAATCTCTTCTTTTCCCATCTGGACCCAGCAATTTTACTTTCAACAGTAAATTCCGTGCTGAAACGTGTTACGGACTGGATAAAAGCGAATAAGTTGTCCTTAAACCTAAATAAAACAAATTACATTCTCTTCAGCAATACTCTTCAATCCCTGCCTGGTAATATTCTTTTTGATAATATACCTATCGAAAAAGTGAAAACTACTAAATTCTTAGGTATAATAATTGACGATAAGCTCTCTTTGAAACCACATACTGATAACTTGTCAAATTTGATTTCGCGAAACATAAGTTGAAATATCAATTCCCATCCTTTATTTTGTTGTCTCTTTACTTAACCTTATGTTTTCCACATCTTAATTATGGAATTTTAGCATGGGGCAACTCTACCGCGCAACAACCAAACAGATTACTATTACTTCAAAAAAAGGCCATGAGGATTGTATCTCTTACACGTTATCTCTAACATACTGACCAGCTCTTTCATAGTAATAAAGTTCTCAAAGTGTCTGACTTATACCTTTATAATCTGGGTCAATTTATGTTCCAACTAATAAATAATGAACTTCCGAATGCTCTCTCAGACATTTTCACAACTAACAATACACTCCATAACTACCCAACGAGACAATCAAACTTTTTCCATCTTCCACGCACGAGAACGCTCCTAGCACACAAAACATTCGTCTTTACAGGTCCCAAATTTTGGAACAGTCTCGATCCAGACCTTAAGGAAATAGAGAGACTGCACCATTTTAAAAAACAATTGAAATCTCTTTTGCTGAATCATATACTAGAATGCTGCATGGTTGCTGATCTCGATCTGTACTTCGCTTCTCTCTTCTCTCTTCTTTCTTCTCTCTTCTCTCTTTTCTTTTCTCTCTCTCTCTCGACACACACACACTCTCTCTATCTCTCTTTCACTCTATAGCTATTTAATTTTGTATGTTTTCTTTTGTTTCCATCTGCTGATTTCCGTCCTTTCTTTGTTTCTTCTCATCTCAATCTCCCCATTCTACTTTCCAGCTCTTTTTCTCGCTAAATGGGGACCTAACTCGACAAGCCTCGCTTTTAGTAGGTTCCCCCACAAGTGTATATACTGTATGCGTTTATTACTTTTACTGGAAGATATATATTATAATGAGTTGTTATGATATATGTTTTATCCTTTGTATTATGCCATATGTTTATATTTATATTTTGCTTTCTCATGTATATATGTAAACCGCTTGTGGAAACAAATAAAATCAAAATCAAAATCAAATCACAGACCCAACATTTTGAGTAATTCACAATGGCTTCAGTGAATATTTCAAGGCGAAGGCTTTTCGAAATAATTCACTCTTCTGACAGTATAACCGTTAGGGCAAAGGGACTTAAAATATGCATGGATTTTATCAGTCAGTAGTAGTAACTCGATAGTACCTATATAATTATTTTTCAGTGATAAAGGCAAGCTTCTCTTTTGCAAAGTTATCAAGGCTGCAGAGGGCGCTCTTTCATTTTTTGTAAAACTTCATTTAATAACTCATTTTTCAGTTAGCTGAATATTATTTTATTGCTCTATGCATTATCAAAGTTTACTTTCTAGTAATGACATCATACATTGCAATAAATTGCAAATTCTCATTATTACAAATATCTTCCAGTAGGGCGCCCCCCCCCCCCTTAAGTCACTTTTACGTGCCATATGCCTGAGCCTTAAGTTAACACCGTTTTCACTTTTTGATATACAAGCATCGAGATCGCATTATCAATTTTCTGAAGTAGGAAAATCATCGGAATACGAGAAATATCTTATTTTCCATTGAATTTTGGAGCCAATCAGAAATCTTTATTTTAATGACATAATAGGTATTTAAAAATATTTTCATTGGATTCTACGGGTCTGAATACCCATAGAACCATCATCTAAGTTTAAATTTTAAGTAAAACTCAGTGAATATGAACTTTGGCGCACTTTGGAGCCATTCTGGCCCACTGTACAACATCCCGTGATTTTAGCACATGCACAATTCTGTGCTATTTACGCACCTGTACTGCAAGAGCCATCGATCATCTGCTGCACAGGCATCGCGTGGTAAGTAAAAAGACATTAAATTTAGAACTTCTGTAATTTTATGCCAATAAAGGTATCAAATAATATGATATTTACATTAATTTTTGTGGTGGTAGATATGAAAAATGATGAAAAGCAATGAAGTGGAAATGCCATGTTTCAGCATGTGTGGTGTGGCCAACCGTCCAACGGTACGCGTTGTCGTTGACATGAAAATTGTGGATCATGCGGGGTCAGCCAGGCATGGGGGGCGATCGACCGCACCGGCCGGGCCCGGGAAGTTTGGAAGGCGGTGTGTGTGCTTTTTTTCGCCACGATTGTGGATTGCCGAAATGGAACAATTAAGCATCCGAAATTCTCACTTCTTCGTCTACAGTAATTTCAGCACAAGTGCAAGTGCTAGTTCAGCACGATCCATATCACTTGAAGTGTTATACCGAGGAGCTTTAAGAGCTGGAGTCACATGTAGCTCATTCCCTTTGAACCATGTTCGACGCCGCCAGGAAAAAATATGTGAGGCATGTCATTGTGCTTATCTAGAACTTCCTTGCAGATAAGAAGACAAAAGTTTCCTGCCTGGCTGCAAACTTACGGGCCATTTTCAAAGGGAAATATGCTTTGTAATGATACTTACTTTTCGCTATCACTGGTCTGATAATATGAGCAGTTCACAATGCTTACCTTTACTGGGGGCAAGCGAAACAAAATTTAGTGTAGCCTGTGTAGGGCTTTTTAACATTAGGGCTTTTTAACTATAGAAGGGTGAGTTTTCAGCACTACAGGTGTGATTTTGTGCATTGTGTTTGTGTGTGTTCTTTAGCACTATATTGGGTGCAAAAGTGTTAGCACTAGTAGTGCGCTTTGGGGGCTCTAAAAGGGGTTATTTAATGCACTAGAAGTGTGTGTTTTGCGAGCTGCATCTTTCTAACAGCACCAGAAGTGTAAAAAGGCTTACACTGTTTAAAGTAGCACTTGGGCTGGTGTTGAATTATAGCACGTGTACAAGTGCTACTTTAGCACAATTTGTGCAGTCCCTATGCGTGCCCTTACAGGTGCTGCCTCCAAATCTTGAGGTGCTAAAAATAGCACTTGATTTTTTTAGAGTGTATAATGTCCTTTACTTACACTCTTAGAAATGTTGGGTAAATGCCACTGGGTAAATGAAGATTGGGCATAGGTTGGTTAAATCTTGCTCAACTTTTACATGCATTTACCCAACATTGGTCAAAAATAACAATGAAATTGGTAAAGTTTACCCAAAAGTTGGTCGGACTCATAAGGACCCTCATGTTGGGTAAAATTTTGCCCAATATTTCTAAGAGTGTATGATATGTTATGTACATGAACTAAAAATGAAGATGTATGATTTTTCATTTGTATAGTGAATGAATGCAAGAAAGAATGCTACAAAAAAAAAAAAAAAATGGCGGATGGTATAATCCAGCATCTAGATTTCAGAACAACAACATCTACGCAGTGGCACAGTATTATACTGTACCATGGATTAACTTGTTCGGCATTGATTTTGATAAATATATGTATTGTCTCTGTATCTCTATTCCAGACTACGTTAGACATGATGGTTAGGTCAGAACTTCCTTGAATTTGTGCAAGGTTGAAGTTATGAAAATTGTTGCAATCGATATCCGCGCAATATTGTTGTTATGGAACAGTGTACATGTATTTCGGCTTCATTATCATGATTATATATATTTTTTAAAAGAATATATCTATACGGTTGATATAGATCTAACTTAATTAAGCTCAAATTGAGGTCTAGATTTTATTTTTTAATTGATATGAACTGGTTGTATACATAGATGGTGTGGACTAAAACCATGGCATGTGGATTAAATCATCTGAGAATTACTTTAGTGGCATTTCGGCAATCCAAAATCGTGACGAAAAAAAAGCACACACACCGCCTTCCAAACTTCCCGGGCCCGCCGGCGCGGTCGATCGCGCCCCATGCCTGGCTGACCCCGCACGATCAAAAATGTTCATGTCAACGACATCGCGTACCGTAGACGGTTGGCCACACCACACATGCTGAAACATGGCATTTCCACTTCCTTGCTTTTCATCATGTTTCATATCCACCACCACAAAAATTAATGTAAATATCATATTATTCTAAATTTAATGTCTTAACTTTTTCCTTACCACGCCATGCCTGTGTATAGCAGATGATGGCTCTTGCTGTACAGGTGCGTAATTAGCACAGAATTCTGCAGGTGCTAAATTCACGGGACGTTGGTCAGCACTTCAAGTGTAAAACGGGCGTCCTGATATTGAGCACTTACTTTTAGCAATCAATTATCTGCACCTTATCATTTCCCAGACGCAAATGGCACGTGAGGTGTTAGAAATAAGTGTATATCATTTGTCTACACTTATCCCTCCTTTAATTATCTCCCTGTCCCTTCCTCTATTCTTCTTCCATCCGATCATAACTATCTCTCCCCCAATCCTTCCCTATATCTTCCTTCCTTCTTCTCTGGTCTCCCTCCTTCACAAACTCTTCTACCCATTTTCCTTTCCCCTCTCATTCCTCCCAATCTCATTCCTCTATTTCCCTCCTGTTCTGTCCCAAATTAATTCCTGCTCCTGTCCCTGCTCCATTACTCCCTTCCTTTCCTTCTTCATTTCCCATCCTTTCCTTTTCCCTTTCCCCTACCATTCCCTTCTCCTTAATCCCTATCAGTTTCTATCATCCCTTCAGTGCACTCCTCGCTATCCTCACACGTATTTTATCACAGACTGTCTCCCCCTCCCCTCTTTCTCTCATTCTTCCTCTCTTTCTTTCCCTGTCCCCCATTTTCTCCTTTCTATTCTGATGCTCCTCGCTTGTCTCCCCTCCTTGTAATCTCTTCCTTTACTTATTTCCTCTCCCAACGTTCCTGTTTGTCCTCAATAATCTCGTCTGTATCTGCCCCACGGATCCCCAGTTCCCCTCCTCTGTCGTCTCCCCCACATCATTTCAGACATTCCCACTATTATTAATTTCTTAACCTTCCTTCTCTCTTTCCCTCCCCCATTCAACTTCTTTCCCTCTCCCCATCCGTCCTTGTCTCATTCCCGCGTTGTATTTTGTCATCTCATCCGTTCTGATTCTGCCCCTGCCCCTATCTCCTCTACTCCCTTCTCCCCCACTCTCTGACCCAACCCATTGCTCTCAACTCTGTCTTTTTGCTCTGTGGGCTCTCTCTCTCTCTCTCTCTCACACACACACACACAGACACACCCACACACACACACACACACACACTCACTCTCTCTCTCTCCCCTCTCTCTCCCTCCCTCCTTTCCAACCCTCACTCTATTCTTCTCTCATATTTTCTATTTTGTCCTTTCCCCTTTCTGCAGCCCAACCATGTAGGTCCATGGGCCAAGCCACCTTGCACCCCCCTCGCTCCTCTCTTCCCCTCTCGCCTGTGAGCTATCCGATCCCTCCTCCAATTTTTTCCTCCCTTTTTCTTCTCATTTCCTGTACTCCATTTCCTCTCTTCTCACCTCTCTCCCTACAATATTATTTTCCTACCTCTGAAGCACTGTCGTCTCCGCCCCTCGATCCTTTCTCTCCTTCGACCCTCCCTGCTCCCCCCCCCCCCTTTCCTCTATACTTTGCCCCTCTCTCCCAACATCTTCTTCACTCCTTTTCCTATCCATCTCTGTTTCATTCCATCTATCTTTCGCCCTTTCCACCCTCTTTCTCTCTCTCTCTTTCTCATTCTCCCTCCATTTTCTTCTCACATTTCTTCTGTTATGTTACCCGCTCATTCATCCAAGCCGCATGTTTTCATCTCTCTCTGTCTCTCTTCCCTCCGCTTTCTGATCTATTCTCCATTTCCATCTCTCTCAGCTACGCCCTCTTTATCCCCCTTCGCCCCTCCATTATCCTCTCTCCCTCCAGTCAGACCCAACCTCGGAAAACCGAGCACAGGTATATACTCCGAAAACGGCGTATGAATAGGTAGAGACTATTTGAGCACCGAGTCGACCAAATTAATTCAAGACGTACGCGTAACGCACTAAATGAATATTCATGACCTAGTCCAGGCGGCGGTAATCGCGAATTGCTGCTTATTATAGTGACTTGGTGCTCATGAAACGTATGCTAAACCTGCATGAGCTGCTTGTCCTGATTTCTCTGCAATCTCCGTGTTACTCATGCATGTCATATTCACCTTCCAAGTCCTTTTGTTACCCATGCATGTTGTTTAATTACCATCCTTTGAACTGTGTGACGGTTCCCCATGTATGCCATGTTTACTTCTACAGACCCTATGGTACCCCCAAGTGTTACTCATTGCATAAATACCTACTTTTGTAATTCGTGCATTAGTCACCCCTGTTCCAGTTTAATCATGCTTATATAATTGTCTATTTATTGTCATTCTATAAATATACACCTTGCTCACTATTCAGTTAGTCAATCCTGATGATCAGACGGTCATGATCCCAAGGGTTATATAATTATTTCATTTCCAAATGTATAACTATTGCCTTACCCCCCCCCCCCCCAAATACAGAGCCTTAAACGTTCTCGTTTATTATACCATCATTCACTGACAAACAATCTGTATTATATTTCCGTGTTTTAGTATAGAATTTCTCTTTTATTCACAAAATGTACACTGTTGGTCATAAAGGTGGAATATTTTTTTTCAACAAATTTTCACAGCGTAATTATTACAACATGATTTGAATATGGCATTTATGGTGCATGATAACCATTTTACTTTATTATTCTGCCTTTTACACACGTTTGACAGTGATATTTTACAAGTTTATGTCCTAAGCGATGGATGTCATGAGCATAGAACAACAATGACGACAATATACAGTAAATTAAAGGATCATGAGATACAGTATTTATTTTCAATCTCTCTCAGTTTTCCAGATGACTTCTTTTTTGTGATTTCATGGACAAATTTGCATCAAACTTGAGTCATTGTTCTTACTCAGTCACTAGTATCGGGTATGTCCACCCTGGCACGAACCAGCGCATGCAGACGTCGTGGCATGCTGTCCACTAGCTTGTTGATGACGTCAACAGGCATAGCGTCCCATTCTTCCCTCAGAGCATCTGCCAACTCCTGCAGATTTTGAGGAATGACCTCTCTGTCGTTGATGGCTCGGCCTAGGGCATCCCATGCATGCTCTATGGGGTTCATATCCGGCGAACAAGCTGGCCATGGCAACTGTACGACGCCCTCTGCCTCCAGGAATTCCCTTACTGCAGCGGACCTGTGCGGTCTAGCGTTGTCATCCTGCAGTCGGAAATTGTGCCCATACACTCGTCTTGCATATGGAAGACAGTGGAACTCCAAGATATCCCTGTAGGCGGCGGCGTTGACGTTTCCGTCCGGAACCACCAGTGGCGTTTTCCCTCCATAATGGATGCCGGCCCATATCATCACTGAGCCGCCTCCGCCTTGAGTCGTCTCGTGGATACATTCATCGCGAAGGTTTTCCCCGGCTAATCGACGAACTCGTTGTCTCCCATCCTTTCGGTCAAGGATGAACCGGCTCTCGTCCGTGAAGACCACATGTTGCCAATGTCCTGGATGAAGCCTTCTGTGCTCCCTAGCCCAAAGAAGACGAGCTACTCTGTGGCTAACAGACAGGCGTGGACATTTGGTCAACCGTCGTGCTCGGTAACCATGTTGCAGCAATCTGCGATTAACGGTTGACCGGGAAACGTTGATCCCATGATATCTCCTCCACAAGCGACGAAGACGGCTCGTGGGCAATTTCCGGTTTCTGCGGCTGAAATTCAACAGTTGGCGATCATCTCTTCTTGTGGTCAATCTGGGACGTCCTGGAGATTTCCGTGGCCGCACATTCCCCGCCTCACGTTGACGTTTCAGGATCTTAGAGACTGCACTCTGTGATATCCCTAGGACTTCTGCGATATCAGTCTGCTTGTAGCCCTCCTGTCGCAGTGCTACCACTCTCTCGCGTGTTGCTGTTGCCGTTGGACCAGGCATAGTCCAGGGAACGTCTCTACCGATTTTTATTTCAAACGGTACAAGGAACTCGAAAAAATGCAACCTTCTTATACACAGTGCTAAATCAGGGAAAGGGACAGAATATCATATGCATAGGCTTTTATAGTCTACAACAAAAGAATTTATTACGTAATCCAAATTTCTCATGTTATAATGTCACCTGTGTAATGGGGAAACATTATGTAATCACTCAATTACCATTTTGTCTACGTGTAGCCTTTCAAATACCAACAAAACTGTCGATTTTTATTCAAAAATATTTTATTCCACCTTTATGACCAACAGTGTATTATATCCTTCATTCTTACCACTTGCCGTCCTTTTTGAGACTTTTGTATACGTATCTATCATACTATATTTCCCCCTTGCATAAATTATGTGTTTACCACACCAGTCTTGCTAACCTCTTTCAATACCTTTCAATACATTTAAATATTTACATGACTCCTGCATGAGCTGCTTGTCCTGATTTCTCTGCAATTATCCTTGTTACACATGCATGTCATATTCACCTTCTAAGTCCTTTTGCTACCCATGCATGTTGTTTAATTACCATCCTTTGAACTGTGTGACGGTTACCCATGTATGCCATGTTTTCTTTTACAGACCCTATGGTACCCCCAAGTGCTACTCATTGGATAAATACCTACTTTTGTAATTCGAGCATTAGTCACCCCTGTCACAGTTAAAGAATGTTTATATAATTGTCTATTTATTATCCTTCTATAAATATACACCTTGCTCACTATTCGTTTAGTTCTTAATTCTGACGATCATAAAGGTTATATAACTATTCCATTTCCAAATGTATAACTATATTGCCCCCCCCCCCTTACTAAAGAGCCTTCAACGTTCTCATGCATGTACTTTACTTATTTGTTCTATCAATCGAAAAAGTTTGAAATGTTTATTGAAGATGAAATTAGAATATTGTCTTATGTTGGTTTGTTTTGTGTTTTTCCCCCACCGTTTTTTCTCAAATCTGAATGCTTCCAGATTCTTCGGTCACGTCTTTGACTAGAGGTAACTTCTCCTTTATTCACAAAATGTATTTTATCCTTCATTCTTACCACTTGCCATCCTTTTATTGAGACTAATGTATACATAACCATTACATTATATTTTCCCCTTTACATAAATTATGTGTTTATCACACCAGTTTTACTTACCTCTTTCAATACTTGCAATTTTCATGCATACCTACCTTTTTTTAATTTTTGCATGACTCCTGCATGAGCTGCTTGTCCTGATTCCTCTGCAATCTCCGTGTTACTCATGCATGTCTTATTTACCTACTAAGTGCATCTCGTATTTACCTACTTAGTCCTTGTGTTACACATGCATGTTATTTAATTACCATCATTTGAACAGTTTGAATGCTACTCATGCATGCTATATTTACTTTCTCATTGCATAAATACCCACTTTTGTAATTCGTGCATTAGTCACCTCTGTCACGATTTAATCATGTTTATAATATTTATAATTGTCTATTTATTATCCTTCTAGAAAATAATATACACCTTGCTCACTTCTCGATTAGTTCTTAATCCTGGTGATCAGACGGTCATGATCCTAGGGGTTATATAACTATTTCATTTCCAAAAAGACAAGAGTAAAAATTATAAGAAATCCCAAAGACTCCCTTGGATTAGTAAAGCACTGTTACGTTCAATAAATAGAAAGAATGATTTGTATTATAAGTATAAATCAGATAGCTGCAGTGATAAATCTTTGAAAAATATTTTGTAAATCAACTTGCGTTACACAAACATGATATGCAAGAAACTTGGAAGACTTTAAAGCAGGCGATGAATATTTGTATTAATAAAAATGATGTAACTCAAATTAAAGTTAATAATGAAATTCGTTACTTTCTTTACCATGCAGCTGCCCCTCTTTTAATTGTATTGTCCTGTCCTGTCCAGTCCTGTCCCGTCCTTTCCAATCCTGTTGCATTCTCATTGTTAATTCTGATCTCATTGTCAATTGTCTTGCGTCATGTCTCTGTTGGTGTATATCCTAAATCAGTAGTTTATATTAATACATACAATGACTGAAGTTGTAGTTTAGATATAATATTCTTTTTTTTTTTACTATATTTAGTATTAAAGGTAATATTATTCAGAGGGTTCCACAATCTACAAGCAGTGCTTTTCAGTGGATCCCTCCATTTCTTCAGAAAATTTTCAACAGGGTACAATCTTTTGATTTCTTGTACAATAATTTTACATAATGAATTTCGTGATGTCAACAAAAAGTCATTCTCGTATCTTATTCTGTTATATACTTTATAAAATATTGTATGATTCTGATGAAATGAAAAATAAAATTGAATTGAATTGAATTGAAAAATACGGGGAATGTAGGAGTGATTATCTGTAAAGTTTTGTTTAAAATGAACTTTATTTACGCCTCAATATTGTCTTAAACATCTAATTATGTAGACACTGACTTTGATTGCCATTGATTATAATCCTGATGACTGTTTTCAAACAAAATAGCGCATTGGTGCTCATTATAGTGACTTGGTGCTCATGAAACGTGTGCTAAACCCTACGAGGATTGTAGGAGTGATTATGTGTTAAAATTTGGTTTAAAAGGAACTTTATTTACATCTCAATATAGTCTTAAACATCTAATTATCTAGACACTGACTTTGATTTCCATTGATAATAATCCTGATGACTGTTTTTCAAACAAAATAGCGCATTGGTGCTCATTATAGTGACTTGGTGCTCATGAGACGTGTGCTAAACCCTACGAGGATTGTAGGAGTGATTATCTGGAAAATTTTGTTTAAAATAAACTTTTTTGTTTCAAACGAACTAGTGGCGAGATTTATTTTTTTCGCCAGACCTCAAAAATTCGGGGGGGGGGGGGGGGGGGGTTAATGTAAAAAAAAAAAAAAAAAAAAAAATGTTTTACGTTCTAAAAGAAGGGGGAACAATCGAAAAAAGGGAGTAGTGGCGCACAATGCATACTTTTCTAAAGGGGCAGGGGGCACGGGTCGGATGTTCCCTCCCCCTAAATCCGCCACTGCTGCAATCAACCTCCGTTTTAGAAAAATAACAACAGAACACATAAACAGTGACCTTAGAAGTCATAACTTTTTATCTTATAATCCTAATTCAACTAAACTTGGATGTTCTGTTCAGAATGATATTCTTCATGATTTAAACTAACAAAAATATATTTCTATCAATTTCCGTTGCAATGGTAACCGTTATTCATGTAAATGTAGTTTTTATTGATTTTTGTAAAACAAATATATTTTTATATAATTCCGTGTAAATATGAGTTAGATATAATAACCAGGCAGATATGGAATTGTTTATAAATCTAATACACCCAGATAAGATCAGGAGGGATTATTAATCTTTATCTTTATCTTTATGATCGTTTTGAAATCTTTATTAATTTTGTTTAGTCGATTTTTCTCTAATTGTGCCTAGAGATTTCTTTATTCTTGCTAACTGGAACAATCAATATTAGCTTATATACTCATGTTGAATGAAAAATATGCTAATAATGAAATTATTTCTTAGAATATAAATTATGATGCATAACTTTAGAGGTAATAGATTGGAAGAGGTTCATCGTGGTGAAGAATAATTGAAGAGAGTTAATCAGTTGTCTCACGATGTGCAAACGTAAACGTAGGAAGTCTGACGTTTCGGCTGCTATATACTGCTAGCCTCAGTCATAGACAATGAGCCGAGATCACGCTGAGCGGGTCTTAAATAGCGGCGGGAGCCGCCCGGAGCGGCCGGATGTACGCTCGGACCACTTGCGCTGTGATTGATCGCTGCCGTTGACCAATCACCGGGCGCGGCTTTGTTCCCTGCCGGATGTACGCTCGGACCACTCGCGCTGTGATTGGTCGCTGCCGTTGACCAATCACCGGGCGCGGCGTTGTTCCCTGCAGTGTCGGCGGGGGGCGCGCTATCCTTGGTCGGTTCTAACCGGTTAGCTGCGTGGCGCTGAATAGCAGATAACCATTCGGTAGGGATGTCAATGCCGTTATCCCTATTAATGTTATTCGAGTGCAATCGGATCTGAATAGCTTCTTTCACCCGGCGCGTGTACCAGTGCTTGTCCTGCGCAACGCAACTGATATTATCCCAGCCGGGATAGTGCTCGGCAGTCCAAGCATGCTTAGCAACATCCGAGCTATCAGTGTGTCCGAGGCGAACATCCCGGCGATGTTCATGCATGCGCTCCCCGACGGGTCTACCAGTCTCACCAATATAAACCTTGTCACAGGTCGAACATGGGATCTTGTAGACCACTCCATCGCGCCTATCAGGGAGGACAGGGTCCTTCGGGTGGACCAGCTGGCTGCGAAAAGTTGTGTCGGACTTAAACACTACGCGAATATCATGCTTTTCCAAGCACCGGCGGAGTAGGTGCGCAATGTTATCAACATAAGGGAGAACAATGGTGGACTTGAAACGGCTAGGTTCCTCGGGAGTTGTGTGCTTCTTCCGGGAGGTGCGATTCACAAATGACTCGGGATAGCCATTGGCAATGAGCGCTGAGGAGACGTGTTGCTTCTCTATCGCTGTGCATTGGGGTTTGGACACGATTCGTGAGGCTCTTTCGTAGAGACACTTCACTACCCCGCGCTTGACGGACTTCGGATGATGCGAATCAAAAGCCAAATATTGATCGGTATGCGTGGGCTTCCTGTATACGGTAGAAGTCAAACGGCCTTCAGTGTCGCGGTGCACTATGGTATCAAGAAAGGCGATGCGCTCGTCCCTTTCTGTCTCCATAGTAAAACGGATAGAGGGCTGCTGCGCGTTCATGTGCTCGAGTAGATCATTGGCGGGTGATCTGGAGGTGATGGTGAAAGTATCATCAACGTAGCGCTTCCACACCCTCGGGGCGCAATCGGGTGGGCAGATCTCCAGAGTGCGTTCCTCAAATGACTCCATGTAGAGATTAGCAATGACAGCGGAAACCGGACTGCCCATTGCCGCTCCCTCCTGCTGCTCATAGAAATCACCGTTATACACGAAGTAAGTCGAATGCAGCACAAACTTCAGCAGGTCAATTATCTTCGCCGGTGATAGTTGAGTGCGTTCGGACAAAATTAATATGCATCAGAGCTAAGCTTGAGAAGGGCGGCGTCACATGCGATGGGTACGTTTGTGAATAACGATACCACATCGAATGAGACCATAACTTCGTGATCAAGTATGGTCTCGCTGCGCAGGAAATCAACGAAGGATGCGGAGTTGCGGACGGCGTGCTCGGATAAACCGACGAGAGGCGCGAGAATATCGGCGAGGAACTTCGAAGTGTTATAAGCAAAAGAGCCAACGCATGATACAATAGGGCGCAACGGGATATCGGGCTTGTGGATCTTTGGAAGTCCATAGATCCTCGGCGGCCGTTTCTGCGCAGGTCTCAAACGGCGGTAAACAGAATCGTCTATATCTCCATCCTTCAGGAAGCCGCGGAGGATGGTAGTAAGCTTGCGGCAGAGGCGCTCGGTTGGATCCTTCTTAATAGCGCGATACGGCCCGGAATCAATTAAATCGGACATCTTAGCGCGGTAGACATCGGTATCCAAAACAACACTGGGGCGACCATTGTCAGCGGGCAAAATCATAATCGAGTCATCATCCTTGAGTGATTTCAAGGCCTTGCGCATATCGGGCGTGATGTTGGGCTTTGGCGGCTCGGCAGTGGCGAGGATCGCGCCAATTTCCCTGCGCACTGAGTTAACAGTCTCGGCGCTACACTTACGGATGGAGGATTCAACCTTTGCGATAATTTCAGTAGCAGGCACGCGGGCCGGGGCAACGGCAAAGTTGAGCCCCTTGCTGAGGAGCGCGTTCTCGTCTGGAGACAGTTTGCGTTTGGATAGATTAACCACCCATGATTCGGAAACGGAACGTCCGGGAGCAGCGTCGGAAGATTGGCGAAATTTGCGGTATTTCTCCTGTTGACGGGTCTTGCTCTTCTTGAAAACGATGCGGTAGATGTGGTTGATGCGTTCGGTAACTCCAGTGTGGTATTCTTCGGCGAACGTCGAACGGATATGGGTAGTACATTATTTTATCAATCTCCTGGCGAAGGGACTTGATGGTCATACGTGTAAGACGAATTCTTTCGCGAAGGAAACGACGTGACGTGTTGATGGCAACGAGGCGCACGACTTTGGTAGGTACGGGTGGACGAACTTTGAGATCCTTGGGAATGACGGAATTCTTAATACAACGCGTTAGAAAAGTAAGGTGATTAGAAAATCTCGCGAGTCGTTTGGAGCAGCGTTCGTATCTTCGGACGAGTCTTAGGGCAGTGTGCCCATACTTCGAGCTAATAGATTGGAAGAGGTTCATCGTGGTGAAGAATAATTGAAGAGAGTTAATCAGTTGTCTCACGATGTGCAAACGTAAACGTAGGAAGTCTGACGTTTCGGCTGCTATATACTGCTAGCCTTAGTCATAGACAATGAGCCGAGATCACGCTGAGCGGGTCTTAAATAGCGGCGGGAGCCGCCCGGAGCGGCCGGATGTACGCTCGGACCACTCGCTCTGTGATTGGTCGCTGCCGTTGACCAATCACCGGGCGCGGCGTTGTTCCCTGCCAGATGTACGCTCGGACCACTCGCGCTGTGAATGGTCGCTGCCGTTGACCAATCACCGGGCGCGGCGTTGTTCCCTGCCGTGTCGGCGGGGGGGGGGGGGGGGGGGGGGCGCTATCCTTGGTCGGTTCTAACCGGTTGCTGCGTGGCGCTGAATAGCAGATAACCATTCGTTCGGCAGTCCAAGCATGCTCAGCAACAGCCGAGCTATCAGTGCGTCCGAGGCGATGCCCCCACTATTTCAAGTACCAAAAAGTACCCCTTTTTATCTGTGAAAGGTGTCCCTTTTCATAGCTGATAAGTGCCCCCTTTTTCGTGTAGTGCCTTTTTTTCTTCCTAATAAGTGCCCTTTTACCTTCTGATAAGTGCCTCCTTTAACTTTACTACCCCTTATGAAATCTAATAATTACCCTTTTTTGGTCTAATTAGTGCCCATTTCCCGTTCTAATAGTGCAATTTTTCCTTCTGATAAAGTGTCCCTTTTCATTTCTGATAAGTGCCCCCTTTTCCTTCGTATAACTACGCCTCTTCTTCTTTCTGATAAATGCCCTTTTCACCTTCTGATAAGTGACCCCTTTAACTTCAGACATTAATGCCCTGTTTGAAATCTGTGCCTTTGTTTTTCGTCTGATTAGTGCCAATTTTCCGTTCTAATAGTACAATTTTCATTTCTTATAAGTGCCCTTTTCACCTCTGATATGTGAATCTTTTTCTTTGAATGGCTGCCCCTTCTTTCTAATTAGTGCCCTATTCACCTTCTGATAAATACCTCTTTTTAAGTGCCCCCTTTTACCTCTGATCAGTGCTTTTTTTTTCTACTAGTATTATTTTCCCTTTTGATAAGTGCCCCTTTTGTCTTTTGATAAGTGCCCTACCTATATATATTTAATATATTGTACCTATAATCAGCCTTTAATATGCCAAAAGGGCCTTAAGGCCATAGACTTTATACAGTTATAAGGCCCTTTTGGCATAAGGCCGACGATATACTCCGATGTCGTTTACAAACTGAGCCATAAAGTCCACAAAAGAACCACATAGGCCTACCTAGCTCAGAGAGGCTCCATAATAATAGATTCCGATCCCCTACTGATATCAGCACAATGAGAGGTAGTGGAGCAGGGGGCAGGAGGGGCACAATTCTCTAAGTTATACAAGAATGAGCAGTACCATACATCATAACAGGAAGAAGGACAAGTTTTTTTTCTATTTTTTTTCAAAGCTCGCTCGCTACGCTCGCTCGCATTTAGCATTGTATTTTTATCATATTAGGAAAATTGCTGCTATTCAAAATATCTTCAATATGAATAATCAGACCATTGCACTCAACTGCAAAGTAATTTTTTCTTTGTTTTCTTTTTGATCTAGAACCATGCTAAGACATAAACAATAATGTGTCGAAAATGATCCTCGATAGTGTATTAATCAGAATGTAGCGGTATACTATTGTTTCAGCTCAAAATGGCATTTTCCGCAATTTTTTTCACCCTTTGTAGGTACCCTTTCCCCCCAAAGTGCCCCTTTTTCTCCCCCGCCCACTTTAAAAGACGCTCCGCCGTCCCTCCACACTGGGAGTTACTAAAGTTCTGGATTCTGATTTTTACCTCCTATTTTGCTCTTTATATATATATATATATATATATATATTGTGATATGATTTACATTGCATACAATAATTATCTTTTGATGAACATTTAAGAGTGCATATGGACGTCTATTAATGACGTCTACTGTTTACCAGTAATACAATTTGATAATGCTGAACTCACTTCGCTTTTCAGATGATGATAGAATCTTAATTACACTCAAATGATTCTAATGCTTGGTAGAGTTTTTCAACCATGGGCTTATTTCTATCTGTCAACCTCAAAACACATATAAATCTGACAAGATGATTTTGTGGTTTACAACGTGGAAAATATTATCCAGTGGATCCAAATTTCTACATATCCATAATGAAAATTATAGTGTCCAAAGCATATTATGCGAAGGTAGGCTACTAAAATAAGGCGATTTCTTAACACGTTAATTTTGTCATTTAGTATGCATGAATGTGTAAAATAAAAATGCATTAGGCAATACATAACATCATACTCTCTTTGTGTTCAGGCATTCAGTACTGGTATTTTTCGTATAGTCTTACCACTTCTTTGCAAGTATTTTTTTCAATTGAATTAAATTAAATTTATTCCACATTCGATAAAAATAATAATGATAGAATACAATTGGAAATATACCGAAATATAAATAATAATAGAAATATGAAAAATTCAACAATGATAAGTACAGTATAACCCCCCCCCCCCCCCCCACCCCACTGAGCGACTTTTCGAGAAGCTGGAAAGACCAATACGGTTCTACATTTTCCGAAAGTTGACAAACCTGCATTTGTGTGCTCCCCCCCCCCCCCCCCTTATACAAAATCCTGGATCCGCCCCCGATAACGTCTAATGTCATTCGGGTGTATCAGATTTACAAACAATGATATAATTCCTTTGTTATTATATCTAAGTCATGCACATTAACTCTGAATCTCAGACTTTCAATGTAATATCTATTAAAAAAATTACAAAAATAAAATGGAAATGAACATTAAATAATAGTTGTCAAGGCAACTATAAAAGGAACATAAATATATCAACATTGTTCTAAAACATGTGGAATATCTTAAGAAAAAAGTTACAGCATAGGTAAATATTTGTGCGCTCAATGTTCACAAGGTTCTAGGACACCTACCCCCTGGACAACCACCCCCGGATAACCACCCACGGATAACCACCCCTAGGATAACCACCCTCTGGGAAACTACCCCCTAGAAAAACTACCTCATAGGGCAACCACCCTCTAGGACGACTACCCCCGGGACAATGACCCTCTAGGTTGATTACCCCCCCCCCCCCCACTAACTACTCCATAGGGCAACTACCCTCGCGGTCAACTACCCCCAGACAACTACCCCTAGGACAACCACCCTCTAGGAAAACTTACTACCCCCGGACAACTACCCCCAGGACAACCACCCTCTATAGGAAAAGTATCCCAAATTGGACTTCACATCACGTTGAACAATATTGTGCTGGTTTACGCTCGCTCGCCAAAATAGAATTAATATGGCCTTTAGCATAATTTCTAGAGGGTGGTTATCCTAGGGGGACCCTTCGTTGATACCCTACTATAAAGATTATGCACGCGTTTATTTAGCTACAAGGCACGATATCGTGCTAACACATATTATGAGATTAGAAGCACACGTTTCTCTGAACTTAAACTCCAAGGCTCTATCAGGCACCGATGCACGAAGTTGTTGAAAAACAAAAGGTTTATATGCTTTGAGTGTTTGGATGAAGTGATGTTAGAGACAACACTGAGATGTAAATAAGTTCATATAGAAACACGACAATCACTAGCGTGCCCACTGGGGGGGGGGGGGGGGGGGGGGGGGGGGGGCAATAGAATAGAAATAGAATATAAACAACCTTTGTATACATTACCGAAGCGGTCTTTTGGACACCATAAATTGTCCCCCCCCCCCCCCCCCCCCCTTCTGAGCAACTTTTCAAGGGCTGGCGAGAGAAAAAAAAACATATGGATCTCCGTCCAAACAGTTTCCGCCAATAATTTCCTCGCAAGATTTGCCCACCCCCCCTGACGCCACTGAAGATAATTATTCCTATAACCCGTGCATAGGGTTTAGCACAGGTTTTATGAGCACCAAGGCACTACAATGACCATCAAGATTGTAATCAATGAAAATCAAACTCATCATCTAGATGAATGGATGTTAAAGACAATATTGAGACGTAAATAAACTTCATTTGAAACAAAATTTTACAGATAAACATTCCTACAATCCTCGGAGGGTTTGGCACACGTTTAATGAGCACCAAGTCACTATAATGAGCACCAATGCGCGATTTTGCTTGTAACCAGTCATCCAGACTATAATCAATCAACACCAAAGTCAGTGTCTAGATGAATAGATGTTAAAGACAATGTGGAGACGTAAATAAAGTTCAATTGAAAAAAAAAATAAATAAAGATAATCTTTCCCACAATCCTCGTAGGGTTTAGCACACGTTTCATGAGCACCAACAGTCAGACCCAACTTCGGAAAACCGAGCACAGGTATATACTCTGAAAACGGCGTATGAATATAGAGCCCTCATCGTTCAGTACCAGGCAGTGTGTACAAGAGGCATGGGGAAAATCTTGCAAAGTCAATCTGCCAACGATATATATATTCTTAAAAATAATGCTGCGTGTCAATTACCTTCAAAATCCGTGAATGATTCGTCATATGAAATGACTTTAAAATGACAAACATTTGAAATAATTATATCCGCAGCATTATTTTTGAAAATCATATCATCAACAGCAGGTCGATATTGCAGAATTTTCCTCATGCCTTTTGTACACAATGTCTCGCACTGAACGATGAGGGCTCTATATTCATCTTGCTCTATACGCCGTTTTCGGAGTATAAACCTGTGCTCGGTTTTCCGAAGTTGGGTCTGACTGACCAAGTCACTATAATGAGCACCAATGCGCGATTTTGCTTGAAAACAGTCATCAAGATTGTAATCTAAGAAAATCAAAGTCAGTGTCTAGATGAATAGATGTTAAAGACAATATTGAGACGTAAATAAAGTTCATTTGAAACAAAAATTTTACAGATAATCATTCCTACAATCCTCGTAGGGTTTGGCACACGTTTCATGAGCACCAAGTCACTATAAGGAGCACCAATGCGCGATTTTGCTTGAAAACAGTGTAATCTAAGAAAATCAAAGTCAGTATCCAGATGAATAGATGTTAAGGACAATATTAAGACGTAAATAAAGTTCATTTGAAACAAAATTTTACAGATAATCATTCCTACAATCCTCGTAGGGTTTGGCACACTTTTAATGAGCACCAAGTCACTATAATGAGCACCAATGCGCGATTTTGCTTGAAGATTGCCCATTTCGATGCCCACTAATAGACACATGTAATAAGAAGGCGCGCGCGCGCGTGTTGCATGAAGCTCATGAATAATAATGTGTCCGACTTGGTGCTCAAATAGTCTCTACTGTATGAATATAGAGCCCTCATCGTTCAGTGCGAGGCAGTGTGTACAAAAGGCATGGGGAAAATCTTGCAAAGTCAACCTGCCAACGATATATATATATATATATATATATATATATATATATATATATATATATATACAAACATATAATATATATATATATATATATATATATATATATATATATATATATTCTTAAAAATAATGCTGCTTGCCAATTACGTTCAAAATCCGCCAATGATTCGCCATATGAAATGACTTTGAAAATGACAAACATTTGAAATAAATATATCCGTAGCATTATATTTGAAAATTATATTATCGACAGCAGGTCGACATTGTAGGATTTCCCCCCATGCCTTTTGTACACACTGTCTCGCACTGAACGATGAGGCCTCTATATTCATCTTGCTCTATACGCCGTTTTCGGAGTATAAACCTGTGCTAGGTTTTCCGAAGTTGGGTCTGAATGCCCTCTCCTCTCTGCCCCCAATCTCCTCTCCATCCAAAATCTCGTTCGCCTTACTTTCCTCCCCTGTCTAACTTACTTTCACCCCCCTTGCTTTACATACCCCTTCCTCTCGGTTCCTTTCCCTTTCTCCTTCACACCCTCTCCCCTTCTTCCCCTCTCTCCTCCTTTCTTCGCTCCTGTTCCCCCTCTGTTTCTACGGCGTCCCTCTATCCCCTCCTTTTCCATTTTCCTTTCCTTTGTCTCCCCAACCTCTTTTCATTCCCCTCATTGCCCGATCTCTTTTCTTTCCCCTTCCTCCCCTTTCTGGTTCATCCTACATTTTCTTCCACCTGTTCCTCCTCCTTCTCTTCATCCTATCCCTTCCATTCCGTCCGCCTCTCCCTCAGCCCTTCTTCCAGGCTCTGTATAGGATCTCCTATCTCGGTTCCATCAAGGAGTTACTAGGCAAGCTTCGCCTTCTGAATAACTTTCCTGTTATCCCTCCCTCTTCCTCCATGTTCTCTCCCCTTTCTCCCACCATTTCCCTTCTCTCCTCTCCACTCTCACCTCCCCTCTATCTGTTCCTTCTTCCATCCCTGTTTCCTCGGCGCCCCTAGCTTTTCTCTGTCCTTTTTAGAATCCTTTCCCATTCTCCTCTTCTTCCCCTCGCTCCTCCCTTTCCTCTCTTCGTTCATCTATGTTCATTCCCCCTCTCTTACCGTTACTTTTCTTTAACCTTTTCTATATCTCTTTCCCTATCTTTCTCTCCCCCTTTCTCTCCTCCCTCCGCTATTTGATCCTATTTTACCGGTTTCCTCTTCCTTCCTTCCCCTCGCACTCATCTCCTCCCCTTCCCCTCTCTCTCCTTCACCCTCCCTGCCCCCTCCCTTCTTCCCTGCCCTCCCCCTCTCCTTTGCCCCTCTCCTCCATTTATCCCCTTCTTCCCCTTCTCCCCTTCATTTCCTCTACCACCTCCTCTCTTTTCCCTCCCCTCTTTCTTTCTTCTCTCAATCTCCCCCTTTTCCGCCTCATTTCCCCTAATACCCATTCCCTTTCCCCAATTCCCCTCTTTCATTCGCCTCCCTTTCCTCGATCCCATTTCTCCCCTCGCTATTTTTCCGTTTTATTTTCCTGTCCTCCTTACTTTCAGTGCTTTCCCCTCTCCATTTTGCCACTCAGTCCCCCCCTCCATCTCCTTTCTAATAATTATACTCCCTTTTCCCATATTCGACCTCTGTCACACCAACCCCATTTTCACCTCCTTACTGCCCCCTTTCTCTCCCACTTTCTCCTCCTTCCCCATCTGATTCTAAACACTTTCTTCCACCCGTTTCCTCCTTCTTCCTTCACTCAATCCCTCGTTTCCACTCCCCACCCCCTTCTCTACCTTCCTACTCCAGTGCTCCCTACCTCCCCTTTCTGCTCTTCTTTCCCCTTCTCTCCTACCTTTCTTCCCATTGTTCATCTTTGTTCCTTCCAATCTCTTACCCAAACCTCTTCTCTTTTATCTCCCCCTCTCTCTCCTCCTCCTTCAGTTCCCCCTCGCTCTCATCTCCGCCCCTCCTCTCCCTCTTTTACCCCTCGCTTCTCCCCCTCTTTGGTATATTACCTTTCTCCTTCGCCCCGCTCCTCCCATCTCTCCCCTTATTTTCCTTTCACCTCTCCCTTTTCAACCTTTTCGCCCTGTCCCTTTCCATCTCTCTTACGCACCACTCTTTCTTTTCCTTGTTTTCCCCCTGTTTCTTCCCTCCATTTCCTTCTCCACTTCCTGTTTCTGCCGCGCCACTCTCTCCCCTCTTTTCACATGTTTCAAATTGTTCCCTCCTCTGCCACTCAACCTATGTTTATTCATCTCACTGCCGCCTCCCTTTCCTCTACCCATCACCTCTTTTTTCACCCTCTCCCCTCTCCTAAGTTCTTCTTTCCCGCTTTCTCAACTCCTTTCCCATACCCACAACCCTTTCTCTCTTCTTCGCTCCCGCATTTTACCTTCTCTGTTCCTTCTTACAGTCCTGTTTCCTCGGCCCCCTAGCCTATCTCTCTCCTTTCTTGTATCCGTTCACATTCTGCTCTCCTTTCCCCTGTCTTCCCTTTCCTCCCATCGACCATATCTCTTCCCTCCATTTCTCCCCTAATTTTCTTTTCTTCTCTTCCTTGGCCTTTCCCAACTTTCCTCACTGCTCGTTTCCCTCTCTCCTGCGCACCACTCCCAACTTCCCTTGTCCCCCTTCTTTTTCCTCCATTTCCCTCTCCCGTCTCCGTTCACATGGCGCCACTCACTCCCCTCTATTCCCATTGTCCCTTCCTCTACCGCTCAACCTCTTTGTGTTCACCTCACTGCCCCCTCCCTTTCCTCTACCCTCTACTCATTTTTCCTTCCCATCTTTCCTACTCCTATAAATCCCTCTTGCCCGCTTTCTCAACTCCTTTCCCATACCCACAACCCTTTCCCTCTCCCTGACCACCACTCTGTTCCTTACTTCCGCCTACCCCTTTCCCTTCTTTCCCCCTCTCCTTTCCTTTTCCATCTCCTCTCTGTTCTCAGTGCTATTCACTGGCTCTCTCCTTTGCCTCTCCTCTCTTTCTGGCTCTCTCCTTTGTCCCTTTTCTCTTTCTCCATCTCCATTCTAATCCCCCTTTTCTCCCCGACTCCTCTTCATTTCCTATCCCTCTCGTTCATCTAGGTTTTCGCCCCCTTTATCTCTCCTTTGCTCATCCATTCTCCTCTCTCTCATCCCTCTCTATCTCCCTATTTTACCCGTCCTTCCCCTTCTTCCCTCCCTTAATCTCTTTTCTATCTGTTCCTTTCCCTCTTTCTTCTCTCCATGCACTTCTCTCCTCGTCCTCCCCTGTCTCCCCCTTCTTCCCTCCTCATTTCACCCCCCCCCCCAATGCCCCTCCCCATCTCTCGCCTATCTCCTCCCCCAATCCAATTCATCCTGCATTATTCTTCCACCTGTTTCTTTCTTATCTTCTTCACCCCGTCACATCCTATCCCTCTCTGCTCCCTCTCTGGCTCTGCTCCCAAGTTCTGTAGATTTCCTTTCTCAGTACCTATCACCTTCACCAATTTATTCCTGTTATCCCCCATTTTCATCCCTGTTCCCTCCACTCTCTCCTTCCGCCTTTCTCCCTCCCTTTCCCCTGATCACTTCTCTTCCCATCTCCTTTCACCCGTTTCTTCCCATCATCCATCTCTGTCCCTTTCCCTCTTTAACCTTAAAGGACAATTAACCCCACGTGATATTCTAGATGCACCTATTGTCTGCTACGTCTTTCCATGGAGGCTGCCATTTTGTGCATGACACGGATCATTAGGTACCATATGCATTGATAATAGCCTACCTTTACAACAGATACGTCGCTTTGTTCTGATTGTATTACGATTGTTATTGGCCATGGGCCTAGATAATTGACGACCCATGAGTTCTAATAGCCATCCTGTAAAGCAGATTCCTCGCTTTGTTTTGGTATTGTTACGATTGTCTCCGTCCTTGACGTCAATTCTCCGTCCTTGACGTATATTTTTTATGAAGTATATTTTTTATGAACAAATTAAGACCTTTTAAAAAATATATAAAACTAAACTTACATTTCAGAATATGTGACTTTATCTAATATATATTTGTCCTCTAAAAATCAATTACAAGTTAACGATGAAGGAAATTTTACTTGGGATGAAAAATATGTTCGTGTACACATAAAGTAATGGCAGCCCCCTTATTATTGCTAGCAGACGATAACTTGGCTGGAAAATAGTGATTTATATCTATATCCTGTGTTTTTACATGAAATTGCATGTATCAAATAAGAGGCATATACTACACCATTCAAAATAAGCTAATTCATACGCTGAGGTTAATTTCCCTTTAACCTCTTTTCACTCCCTTTCCATTCTTTCTCTCTCTCTCTCTCTATATATATATATCCGCGTTGTGATCCTTCCTTCATTTTTGTTCTTCCGTTTTCTTTCCTTTCCATCCCCTTCTCTTTCTCTCTTTCGCCCTTCCCTGTCCTCTCCCTTCTCCCCTCCCCACTCTGTTCTAATCCCTCTCTCATTCGCCCTTCCCCTCCTTTTATCGCATTCTTTCCCCTTCTCTCCTCCATACCTTCTCCTCTCTTTTCCCCTCCCTCTTTCTTCCGCCTCTCTTCTTCCCCCTTTAATCATTGGTGATATTGATTACCTGATTACGTATTTTTTGCGAAGAAGTTAATTGGGGAAACTATTACTGATGTTGTTATATTAGGTCTACAACGTGATTGTACGGAAGGAATGAAGTCAAAATTTAATGTCCCAGTTTTAACGTAGACACTTTTTTTGGGGTAAAGTATTTTCCCTTAATCCATGTTTTACAGAGGAATATGTGAATCTCTCTGTTGGACCTACCTGGAATATCTCTTCTCCAAACTATCCTTCAAATTACCCTATCAACTTGGAATACAAGTGGTACATCAGATCACTACCGGGCTATCATGTGTTCATACAGTTCTTCGATTTCAACACTGAAGGCCATTTCGACATTCTTAGAATTGGGACTGGAGATTCACCAACCTCCCTTTCGACTGTGAAGGTGGAGCTGTCTGGTTACGTATTACCTCCAGATATAATGTTCGTATAAAATCAGACATTTTATTGCATAACATAATTCGGAGTATTATATTAACATTAAACATATATATATTAAACTATACTATGACCGCAGCCGTATTTAGTATATTGCTATCGACGTGGCAGCAAGGAATATATACATGATATAGTTTATTGTATAAGCGCTAAAATATTAAAAGGCATGAGCCTCTCTAACAATATATCTTTCGGTAATTTTTTTTTCTATAGAAGGTCAGAGCTGTTTTTTCTTTGTATTTAAAAATACTGGAAACATGTAATCTTATTGCTTATCCAGATTACACGAGCCAACAGGTTGGATGGAGTTCACCAGCAATGGTGTCGTCACTGGGTGGGGATTTCAACTTCAGCTGAGTCTCGTTGATTTAATAGGTGAGATTACAAATTATAAACTTCCATTTGCATTGAACTGTGATGGTTATCGACAATTATAGTCTGGGAGCCTGTCCCAAAAGGCGCCCCATTTCGCCATAAAATTTGTACTTAGACCATCTAAGTCATGTAAGTCATTAGCCCCCCCCCCCCCCCCCAGCCCACGAAACAGAACCAAAAGATTAATTAGGGTGTTTTTACCTCATCTACCCTACGCACCAAACTTTGTCAGCAGGAAGTAGTATAACGGGACGTTAGAAAACACAAAAATCAGCAACTAACTAGAAAAAATATTGACCAAAAGATAAATTTTCAGAGAGGATCATGCCTGTTGATACTTGATGACCGTCAATATGGAATAGGTGGTGTGTTGCCAAAAGGGCGTAAAAAATAATATGTCGGAAACAAGATTGTTTTCAAAATTCAGAATGATTCATCAACCACGTCGACGGTATAAGTGGAGTGCTCATCTTTGGGTCTATTTTAAGAAAGAGAAAGAGAAAGAGAAAGAGAAGGAGAAAGAGAAAGAGAAAGAGAAAGAGAGAAAGAGAAAGAGAAAGAGACAGAGAAGGGAAAGAGAAAGAGAAATAGAAAGAGAAAGATTCAAAGACTCCAATTTGATTGATAATCTCAAGTTACCATGTGACAAACAATTTTTTTTCCTGTTTTCATACGCACATGTAAGTCTGTTTAAAGACAATCAGGGTAGCCAAGTAAATGTTGGGTTTGCGCAGTACCACGGGCAGATCTAGGGTTTTTAAAAGAGGGATCACAATGAAAATAGAAGAAGAAAACCAAAAAAAATGTATTGGCTCAAAAAAGAGGGGGGGGGGGGAGGCACAGGCCGGATGTATACCCCCAACCCTGAATGGATTGGAATTTCAAGATATCAGTCAAACACAATTTCAGTATAGCCTTGTCCATCAGCTTTTGAAATTTGCCAGCATTACAATGTGACATCCGAACATTAGTTCTATGGGCAATAGACTAGGGAGGTTTCATTGCCCTTGAGTTTGGGTTCTTGAAACACTTTGCGATCGTTCCATTTCATTTTTTTTTCTCGTTTGTGACTGACGTGAGATAGACCTCGGATGAGGTGGTTGCATGTGTTGTGATGTTACTGCTCTACTGAGGCTAGGCCCATTACTTATTATTTTTAGTTTACTTATTGAATAACCCATAGCACACTCTTTATAGGGAACGTCAATCCTGATAGCAAGTCCATTTGCATAAAATATGAAAAGCAGAACAGCGAAGTTTTCAGGGAAATCCGATGAAGAATAAGTAAGTTACGAATGTCTAAATTTGAGATCTAAGAAAACACAAATAATGACCACTTTATGTTCTTTTCGTTGCTTGCAGCAAGGGAAGATTTTTATTAAAAAAAAATTAAAATGATATTTAAAAAGTCCCTTTTATGGCTATTGATGAAGGACGTTGTTTTTTTATTAAATGAGGGGGGGGGGGGGTACAAACACAATACATGTTTATGTAATATGTGTATTAACAGTGAACAGAATGAATGAAATACCTACTAATGCATCTCAATGGATCTTCATCGTGTCCATGCATGGTGTTCAGAATAACAGTCATTGATATATCATAACCTGTAAACCCCTTCTAGGAAACAAAATAAAAACATTAAGGAAAGAATTTATTCTAAACATGCCACAATGAAATTCAGTGTAATTAGCGGATGCGGCTTTGATGATGAAATGCATTTTTTTGTAATCGTCTCCCTTTATGTTCATCAGTAATATCATTGGGGGCGTAAATGAAGCAGGATTTAGACAGGCTAAGACATTGAAAGAAACGATGCAACAACAGAACAACAGTGATGAGTGTGATCAGTTCGCGTCACGGACGGACATTTCAAAATTTTCCCAGTTGGGAGGCCTGTAAAACAAAAAATGATTAGATGTAATGGATTGTTTTAGGATGTATTTTGGAGGGTATCACGAGGTGCACTGAAAAAATTTGGTTTTCATGGTTACTTATTTAAATGAGAATCAATAAAATGCTCCATTTCTTTATAGTGGGAGATAGAAATTCTGTAATGACTTCTCATAACTCTTTTTTATTAATATGAGAACAACATGATCTTGTATAATACTTTCACTTGCAAATGTTATTCAGGTAAACTGGCTTCCCTATCAGACATTTGGAATTTCAAAACAAGCTTTAGATTCCATAAGAGAAGTGAAATATGTGCATAACAGTTCGAAATTTCGTGACAACTCCCCTGCTTATAAATAGTTGGTCCAAGAACTCTGGCACCTTGGAACCCTTTGAAGAACCAAATTTCTAGTAACTTTCGATACATTTCATGGCAGTGATAGTATTTCAATTAATTAATTATGATAAAATATATTTTGTGTCACGGACGGACAAAATGATCACTCCTAACCGACCATGCTCTGATATTTTTAATAAAACTGAATATAATGCGGCTCTGCATAGCATAATACACATTTTTATAAATATCGCAATTAAGATAAAACTTGTACCCTTCCATTTTAATCACGAGTATTGCACATAACAAACCTTTATGTTGGTAATTATTGTAAGGCGAAAATATGAGGTTTTGACATCTCCCAAACGAGAGGGTGAAAATCATATTACAAAAGTAGTGTTTTCCGTTAAAGTCGAATTTCCAAAAAAAACAAAATAAAGCAAAAGAAAACAAAATAACCACCCAAAAAGTTTGTGTGTGTTGAAAAGAAATAGCTGCACCTCCTGTTCGAGGGAAAATGAAGGGGACATAATATACAAAAATTGTTTTATCTGGGGTAAAAATGGCCGAAAGCATGCCCCCCCCCCCCCCCCCCCCCCCCCCCCTCGGTCTAAGAATCATGGATCAGCCGCATGTAATGACTTTAGATACATTGGAAAATAGAAGGTAAAGAATATACATTACACGAAAACAAATTATTTTACAAGAAATCGTGAAGAAATAATATTGTCACGTTCTGTAAAGGCGTACAAAGTAGGGGATTGGGCTAGGGGTGTTGCAGCCCCTTCCTCCAAAAAATATTGAAATTTCTGTAATTCCAACATTCACATATTCATATTCGAGCAGTGAGATGCCTCAATAACCTCACATATAAGCAGTGAAATGTGTAATGTTTACATCACAATATATGTTGTAATGTAATGTATTTTGCGATGAAGTGATTCATGCTTCCTTCGATCGAAAAATTTAGACACTAGATATTCGGCAAGAAGCGTCAGTTCCTCCCCCCCCCCCCCCCCCCCCCCCGGGAAAGTGGCCCGTACACCTAAGATGATCCGCTCTAAAAATAAAATGTAGCTTTCCTCGCTTTAAATACAAGTTGAATACTCAATAGTGGTTTGTGATTTATGTTTTATGTGCGTGTACATGTATATGTAACAAGTTTCAGTTACAGACATTATTGTGCTTATGTGTGTTAAAGCAATTGTAAAGTGTGATATAAAATTCACTGTGCAATTGTTGAATACACGAAGTCTGTAAATGTACAAGCATGTTCTGATGACTAAAGCAACGTTCCCACTTTAAATAGCCGAGTTGTAGTCGTGAGTTATGGCGAGTGTCATACGTGTGCGACTGCTGAAAACTCGTTTTTTTTGTTGTTGTTGTTCGAGTTTTGTTTTGAGAGTTCTAACAACATCGACTTTACAACGATATATGTACGAGTTACTCGGTGTTACTCGGTGCAACCCTGTTGTCAAGGAGGCGCCGAAGAAAAAGAGGTGTTCAGGATGAGACCAAAGTGATGCAGAGGGGCCATTCTTTGTCACGTGTGTGACAAAAAAAAATAACAATAGGGAATTAATTGTGAGCCTTATAATTTTAATAACCTTCCAAGTGTATTGGTTTTTCCTGTATACAGTGCGTCCCCAAAAAGTTAATAGTTGGTAAAAGTCTCCCCAAATGAATATTTCAGAATATTTGCCATAAATTATAATTTAAAGTCTCTCCTATGCAATAACACAACACAAATCTGACTTGTTATTAATCTTGAGTGATCAAAAACCACTTTTGTGAAAGGGTGCAAAATTCAGACTTGACAAGAATTGGTATTTGTCCCCTCCAATATGAACGAAGCTGAGAACCGTTTAAAATAGGCAGTTCGAGAAAAAGTTTCCCCATTTAAATATTTCAACATATTTTCAGGAAATGTTTTTAGCTGTGGAAAGCGTATAGGATCTCTTCTATCACCAAAATATTTCACAATATTTTAAGCTTGATTGAGCAAAATTATATGAAAGGGTGCAAAATCCATACTTGAAAACTGTTTGTTTATGTTCTGTGTTATGTTAAGTGTCATATTCTGATCATTAAAAGACAATTTATGAAAGAACATAATTTGTTTACTATATGTCCTGATATATCCCATCAAAACTTGATGGGTGAGTGAGCAGGCCAGGTGAAATTAAAAGACTCGTCAAAAGTAACATGTTGAAACACACAACAAACTAGTTAATTGCTCACTCAAGCAAAAGATGTTGATGGATATGTAAGGGCATACAGAGAACAAAGCGTGTTATTTCATGAATTGCCTTTTATTGACCAGAATATGGACATTTTTAAGCCTTTTCATGACTCTCAGCTTGGCTGATACTAGTCTAGTTCTGGAAGTTTTTAATTATTTTGTCCGTAAAACCATGAAGCTATAATATATGAGCTATACAAACCCCGTGTGTGTGTGTGCGCATCCAGCGTAGAACGGCGCGAAGTCCACTGATTCACTCTCCCCACAAATTCACCTTCGGGAAAGGTGAATTTTTTTTCTTCATGCTGATATACAAGTATATTCACTAATCTTTAGAAGCACATTTCCATTGGCCAATTACATTATAAATATACGATAGCGTATTACACTTTGAACATAATTGCACAGGGTTACGCAATCAATTCAGAGGATTAAACAAGAGGAATACAAAGAGTAAAAACAGAACTAATAGGTCAAGAAACTCAACAACAATAGTAGATGAAAAAAAACTGTACACATGACTTGCCCGTTACATATGCACTTGACCATTTGCACTAAGGTCACGTGTGTGATAAAGTTAGTAGGGCGATATTTATAAATAACGAGAATCATATTTGAAATAATATTTGGTGAGATGGAAGTTAGCTTATGACAGGAAAAATATAGATTATCCAAATGGTATTCTTCAAATAGCATACACTTTTCATGTTTTGGGGTCACGTGTGTGACGTCAGAATTACTGAATTATGCATGTTATTTATTACATAATAGACAAATGATCTTTTTCCTTCAACTTAATTACTCGCAAAAGGAAGGGTATGATTTCAATATAAAGTGACATCTACTAAAGCTCATACTGAGAGATGACTATAACATGGTGAAAAGGATATTTTTTTTACTTCAATTTATGCCAATTCAATTGTATGCAAATTACTCTCCAAGAATATACTCTTCAAAAACAGCAAGAATTAACTTCATTTTGTCAAAAAAGGTTCACTGTACAAAGAATGGCCCACTACCGTAATGTCCGCTACAGCAATGTCCACCACACTTGGATTTCTTGAGCTGAGGCATGTTGCTTGCCTTGTTTGTTGGTAGTTGTGGAAATGCAATGGTGATGGCGTGTTTTTCTGTGTAAACGTGCTTTTAGGGTTGAATGAATGTGTTATATCTTGAAAATACTTCTGGGAAAATGTAAATCACTGCAAATTTATAGGCCATCTTACATATCATGGTCCACTTGCAATGCATTCTGAATAAGCTCATACGAAACTCGCTGTAAACCGCCGTGCTCGATCTGAAACTCGCGCTAATCTCTGGGCAACTCCGCCTGACTCGTATCACAGTCGTAGTGCTCGTATCCCAGTCTTGGAAACTCGAATAGCATTCGTGTATACTTGAAGGTGGAGAGTTCTTACGAGTAATGCGAGTATGTTGCGAGTATTGCGAGTATATTACGAGTTTAAACGAGTTCAGCACCAGTTACAACGAATTAGTGAAAAGTTTGAACATGTTCAAAAATTTTGGAACTGCTTGCGACTTCAAGGAGAGTTGTGCAAAGTTTCAACGAGTTACGCCGACCCGTGCCGAGTTGCCGCAAGTTATCCCGATCGAGTTACATGAAGAACTTTATAACACGCTACTATGTTTTAAGTTGTAGTTTATTTTCAAAGATGTCCTCATATAAATAAAACATGAGACTGATTTTATACATGAATCATCATTATCTATACTCGTCCATGTTCTATCATTTAGAACTCTTTATGTTTTTAATAAATATTTGTATGGACATTTTACCAGGGACTCATCGCAGAGTCAGCCACTGGTGATCATGTTTGTTATTGCGGAGAACTTAATGTATCACTTCTGTGAAATTATGAAGAGTGAAAGTGATTCTACTGATGAAATATATACCCTAATGTCCCATCTTAATCGAATATACATACTTTGTTAAGTATTTTTTTCACTAACCCTTGTTTACAGAGGAAAACGTTAATCTCTCTGTTGGAGGTAGCCAGATCATCTCATCTCCAAACTATCCTTCAAATTACCCAACCAGCTTGGTCCACAGGTGGTACATCACAGCACCATCGGGATATCACGTTCTCATAAAGTTTTTAGATTTTAGCACCGAAGAAGATGACCCTCTTATAATTGGGAATGGAGATTCACCGGCCTCCCTTGGGAGTGTGAAGATGGAGCTGTCCGGTTACGTATTACCTTCAGATATAAGGTTTGTATGAAATTAGATACTTATTTGACTACATTAAATTTACCGAACTATACTATCACCGCAGCTCTATATAGCATATGGATTATACCTGGCTACAATGGTCACTCACAGCTCACCGTGCACCTCTTTGCTTCTGGCCTGGATTTCGTAGAAAATCCCGACGCAAGGGTCTGTTGGACATATCCAAGAATCTCTGCGTTTTTAACTACTTTTTTTTTGATGAACGCAGCTAGTGAAACGTGCAGCCATTGCACTTCATGTAGAAACTGCACTGCATTGCAAAGGCTTCTTGTCTTACGATGGTCTCACGAAGCCGTAACAGATCGGGCGGCAGTTGCACGGTACCTGCACGGAAATTCTACGTTAGACCCAATGGTTTTTGCAAGTAGGAAGGATGTGTGTTAGTGAGGAAGGTGCAAGACGCCAAAGCGGAATCGTAAGAAGGACTTACGAATCGCAGGAGTTCGCCTCCGCCCGACTGCAGCTGTTGTTAGTTGTGTCCATAGCATAAGCTATAGCTGCATTGTAAGTGCTAAGAACCGACACATAAGGCTACGGTCCCAAAGGTTCGTACGAACGATGCGTTCGTTCTTTCGTTTCTTTCTTTCTTTATCTTGTTTTGTCCTGTGTTGTCCTGTCCTAGTTTTGTCCTGTTTTGTCTTGTATTAACCTGTCAGTTTCTTGTTTTTCTTGACGTTTGTTTGTTTTCTTTCCCCCTTTTCCACCTGTTTTCCCTTTTCCTTCTTTCTCTGTCTTGTTTTGTCCCGTTTTGTCTTGTATTGTCTTCTCAGTTTCTACAATGGCCCTAGAGTTCGTACGTTTTTCGTAAGAATGACTTGGGTTATTCTTTCGTCAGACTTACGGCCATCTTACGATTTTTGATAGGTGGTGTTCATAAATTTATTCCTCACAATATATTTCAAGCACAATGTTGATCATTCAATTTTCTTTGTTTAAAAGCTGAAATCTGATAATTTTCTTATTTATTTCCTATAAGAGAGAGCACAAAACGCAAGACGGTCGTACGTGCAACTCGTGGCACTCTCAAGTCATTCGTCAGAAGATCTTACGAACTTTTGTATATTTTGTCGAGTTGCAAAAAGGCGCTGCCGTGTACTGTCGATTTTTTTTTGTTCTCTTTTCAAAATGTCTCTCCTCATTTTGCTTTTCCTTTTGTTCAAATCTTTATTTACGTTGTGTTAATCCACATATATATACATCTGGATCAACAATAAAACACAAATGAACACTCGCAAATGGAAAGCAAATAGGCCTATAAGTAGGGACATTTTGAATATTTTAATTTGATTTGATTTGAATTATTTTCCGTTTCAAAAAAATTATACATGATACATATCGATCAAATGATTAAACATAAAACAATGTAATAAGTTTAGTATACCAAACTAACATACATAAATAAAGGGTACTAAGAATAGAGAGAGAGAAAAAAAATAATTTACACAAGCGGATCATTATTGACCTAACATATTCAATGAAATGGAGGGGGCATTCTAAGAAAGCAATACTTGTATGATGATGCCCCAAATACCTAAATACGATAAATAGTGGCGAAAGTTACAGAAAAATTCCTACATTGGAATGCTTATAATGCAGATACACGTAATATGTTTACTTAATTGTTTATTGTATTAGATACTACGTTATAGAATTTAACTTTCCAACATGCTGAATTCTACACAAATCATCAAATAGATGTAAAACGGTTTCCCATTGCAAACCAAAGAAAAAGGGTAATTCTAGTTGAACCCCAAATGAAGAAAGAGTAGAGTGGGATCACGTGATTTAATTTTGATTCACTCTTGTGACATAAATTTTGTGACACACATAAATGACATGGATGATGGAGCAAGATCATCGAGTCTGTACATCTTGAACAAAAAAGTTCAGTATTTAATTGTTGTTACATAATCATTAAACTATACCATGACTATAAAAGTCATTTTATAAATGTTCCTTGTGAAATATAGAATAAACGAACGTTTTAACATCAATAATGTTTTTTTCTCTTATTATGGTGTACAATTTGCTCTCTTGGTTGTGAACTGTGTTATAGCTGAAAGATTTGCAGCTGAATATTCATTGGTAAAAGGGAAATAGTTCATGTTTTAATACGCAACCAAGTATTTAAAGATTCCGAATCAATATGCTTAATTAATTTTTTTTCCCGAGGCTTTGATTGTTCAGACTTGTCGCGCTGTGCTGGTGCATCTTCATGCCCGTCTGAGAGCCTAGTTTCAGGCCCGGTTTCGGGCCTTGCTTCGGACCCTACTTCTTCCAGCTACTCCATCACTTTCTCTGAACTCTATAGATCATTCTGTTTTTTCCTTCTGGGGCTCTGGGTCATTCAAAGTCTTCAGCTTCTTAACCCTTGTCATATTGGTCTTTTTCATGTGGCAATTGTTCAATGCAGTTGTAAAACGTGCTTATTTTACCGCCAAATGGAAACCACGTGATCAGACGCCTGTTAATCAAACTCGGTATAACTCTCCCTACTAGTGCAAACCTCGTGATCAGCTCACCAGAGACTCGGTGTGCTCGTGCAGAACTCTCAAATGCTCGCAAAAGACTGGCGGGAACTCGTGTATGGAAATTTTCTCCGGATACTACGAGTTGAAAATAGTCCATGACGAGTTTTTCACGTGTATCGCGAGTTTACTGCGAGTTTGACCGAGGTGCTCAGGAGTTCTTGAGAGCTTGAAATTATTTTAAACTGTTTAAAAAATTTTAGAGCTAACTGCCACCTTACGCGAATCGCGTCGAGTTGCGAAGAGCTGTGAAGAGTTGTGCCGAGTTACGGAGAGTCATCCCGAGTTAATGAAGAGTTATCGCGAGTACCCCCAAAAGTAAACTCGCCACTACTCGCGCAAACTCGTTCTTCCAATTTTCCTATGTGTGAACGTAGCAATATTCAATATATTTAACCTTTGGTCTGTTTTCTTATTCTTTTCCAGGTTAGACTTGCCAACATGGATGCAGTTCAGCAGTAATTGGCATGTCACTGAGAGGGGATTTAAGCTTCAACTGAATCTTATGAACCAAACAGGAGGTGAGATTATAAGATATCGGCATGAAATGTGATAGATGGAAGTGTAGAGTGGGTCAGCCAATGGCGTGCGTGCTGGTGTGCGTGCTGGTGTGCGTGTGTGTGTGTGCGTAGGTGCGTGTGTACCAACAGAGGTATACTTGTGTGACTAATTGGACAGTCAAACACAGTAGATGCCTTTATTCCGTCAGGCTTGTGTGGCTTTTTTGCTGCTTGTGTGGCTATTTGAACAATAGAGAGAACAAAGGGAAAGACACACAAGTATAGCTGTGTGTGTGTGTGTGTGAGGGTGTTTATGTGTGTGTATGTATATGTGTATGTATTGTTATTTTCCCACGAGAGATAAAGAAAAAATGCAACTTGAGTTTTTAGAAGAATTGGATAAATGCATTTCGGAATTGCATAGTAACGGATACATTTATCTGTTAGGTGGCGATTTTAATACAATAATGGATGGAGATTTGGATTATGCAGGATCTAGGGAAGTTTTAAAAATCAAGTTCAACGACAATTTTACTGATTTTCTTGATAGATTTAGTCTTGTAGATATATGGAGAAAACGAAATCCACATAGAAAACAATTTACATTCAGACAAAAGTCGTTTAGACTATTGGTTTGGTTCGTCCATTTTACAAAATTTTGTTCAAACCTGTGAAATTTTGACGTCAATTATACCGGATCACTCAGCTATACTTTTGCGACTTCGAAATTTTTCGGAAACTCCTGAATTTGGTAAATCCTACTGGAAATTCAATAATAGTTTGTGTGCAGACCAGGAATTTATAAATAGTTTCAAAGAAAAAATAATTGAATTTAAAAAAGAATGTGAGTGTCAAATATCTGATAAACTAGTAAGATGGGATTTTCTGAAATGAAAATGAGGGAATATATTGTCAATTTCTCAAAGAAAAAAACAAAGATCAGAAAACTTGAAATTAATGAATTAGAAGAAGAAATAAAGCATTTGGAAAGTCAGCTTTTGACAGTATCGTCTAGAGATATAGTCACAGAAATAGATGAAAAGAAATCTAAGTTAAGTAAACTCTTTGAATTTTCCCAACAAGGTTTAGAAATCCGCTCAAGAGCTGAATATTTTGCAGAAGGGGAGAAGAAAACAAAATACTTTGAACAGTTATTGAAGTCCAATAAAAGAAAAATCGTGATAAAAGAATTATATAACCAAGATGAAGAGTTAACAGAGAACCGTAAAGAAATATTACTGATTATGAAATCCTTTTATGAAAAGTTATACTCAAACGATGAATTGACTGGTGATAGGAATAGTAAATTTTTTGATAATATCCCCAAATTAAGTCAGGAAAACAAGGAGAGTTATGAGGAAAAGTAATTGAAAATGAATGTCTCAATGTATTAAAAGAAATGAATATAATAAATCTCCAGGAAATGACGGTTTTACAGTTGAATTTTATTATACTTTTTGGTCATTTCTGGGAGAAACTTTGGTCGAAACATTGAACGAAGCTTATGATAGGAGAAACTTGTCAACATCACAAAAGCAAGGTGTAATTACACTATTGGAAAAAGAAGGAAAAAATAAAAGGTATGTTGAAAATTATAGACCAATTACACTTTTGAATGTAGATTATAAGATATTATCTAAGGTAATAGCAAAACGATTAAAAGAAGTGTTAAATGAAATCGTTCACTACGACCAAGTTGGTTATATAAAAAAAGGGATATAGGAGAAGCTGTAAGATTAATTGATGACATGTTGTTTAATTCACGGTATCAAAATATGGGCTTTTTGGTTACAGTTGACTTGGAAAAAGCATTTGATTCAGTTTCTCACGATTTCTTATTTAGTGTCTTAGAATCATTTGGTTTTGGTCAAATGTTTTGTTCATGGGTGAAGGTGCTTTACACAGATATTTCTAGTTGCATAATGAATGGAGGCTATTCTACAGGTTATTTTAGTTTAAATAGAGGAGTAAGACAGGGAGATCCTATGTCGCCATATCTATTTGTATTAGCTATTGAAGTTTTAGCTTTGGAAATAAGGAGGGATAATACCATAAAGGGATTTACTTTTGGGAACAATGAAGTAAAACAAATATTGTACGCTGATGACATTTCACTTTTTGTAAAAGATAGTAATTCAATAAATAGGCTCAAAAATGTTCTAGAAAAATTTAGGAAAGTTAGTGGTTTAAAAATTAATAAAGAAAAAAAAAAATTTGTGGATGGGTAAAGATAGTCAAAGTTCTCACGTTCACTTGTTTGGAAACCTAGTTCAAGAGGTTAAAATATTAGGTATATATTTTTCTCTAGACGCGAATAAAAAAGATGATCTTAATTACAAGGAAATACTTAGTAAAATAAAAAGACGTATAGGGTGGTGGAAAGAGAGGGATTTAACCCTCATGTTTAACATTTGTTAAAAGCGTACGCATTGTCGAGATTAATCTATGTTTCGCCCCTAATAGTAGTTCCATCGTGAGTGTTTGATGAGATTGAAAGAATTACTTTTGAATTTTTATGGACGGGAAAAGATCGTATAAAGAGGAACGTGATGTATCAGGACTATGTCAACGGGGGACTAAGAATGATGAATTTCAGACTTTTTATTAATACACAACGTGTAATGTGGTTGAAACGTTTATTATATGGTGAAAAAAGTGCTGGTTGGAAATTATACTTTGATTATTGTGTTAGAGCAAGAGGGGGGAGATTTTTGTTTTTATGCAATTATGACATATCAAAATTATTACTGAAAATACCTCCATTTTATTTAGAAATGCTGAGGGTCTGGCAGGATATGAGTAAATTCAAATACTCCGAAAATGAAATGAATCCTCTGATATTTAATAATAGTAATATATGTATTCATGGTAAAATGCTATTTGACAAAGATTTATTTGATAAAGGTATATTCCATATGGACCACATTTTTGATAATGGTCATATGAAACCTCTAGCACATTTTACAAATCTGGGATTGAATTCATCTCAATTACTTCAAATAATAGAAATCGCACATGTCATACCCTCCAGTTGGAAGAGTGCAACCCCGGCGGTTAAATTCCAACAAGTGGATTTCTCGAATTTTTATATAAACCTAAATATTTTTGGTCAAACTACAATGTTTCATGCTGCAAAATCGAAAAGAATCTATGAATGTTTTGTCAGGGATTTACAGAGTTCATTTAATTTACAAGTAAAATATGATAGTAATAATGTTGATTTAACAGATAAAGAACTAAGAGATTTATTTCTAGCAGCCAAAAATACAACACTTATTAGAAAACAGAGGGAATTTCAATTCATGCTATTACACGGAGTCATTTACACAAAAGTTCATTTGATAAAGTTTGGTTTCGTTGATAATGATTCTTGTTCTTTATGCAAGAAAGACAAAGAAACATACTTACACTAATTTTTAAATTGTGAGAGGGTGAGGAAACTATGGGAATCTATCATTAAACATTTTGGTTTAGTTAAAATTAAGGATATGAGATGGCAAGATATATTTTTAGGTCTTTCAGGTAACTCGAATAGAATAAAAAGTGTGAATATTATCATGATCTGGGTAAAACAGATAATTTTTAAATCAAGGGCAGGACACCTACCTTCAAAAGCAAAAATGCAGAAAAAAATTATAGATTTTATAGAGGAAGAAAAGCAGTTAGCCATCAAAACAGGCAAGATTGCCTTACATCTGGGTAAATGGGAGGGACTTAAGGTAAATGTGACTGTGAAAGGTTAACCTTAATGCTAAATGTATGGGTGGGATTGTGTGTGTAGGGGTGCGTTTGTTTAGCATTATGTCCGAGGACATTTTCGGACAGAGAACAAAAAAAAAATCATGACAACAATGGTCCTCGGAAGCCGGACAATAGTCCTCGGACGTCGAACAATGAATTTATGCCTTATTCCGTCGACTGTCCGAGGACGAGTAACAATAGAGGAACAATAGTTGTCCTCGGAAGTAAATCTATGTAAACGTGTGTGTGTGTGTGTGTGTGTGTGTGTGTATGGTTGCGTGGGTATGTATGCGTGTATGTATGGAGGGGGTGGGTCCGAGACGGAGTTACTCTACTTTCCCATTTTTGGGGGAGGGTAAGATTTATTTCACTCTATGTACTTTAATTCGTATTTTTTATTTAGTTTTTTTATTTTTTTATTATATTTATTTTTTTTTTTTAAATGTGTGTGGTTCTAGCAAACACAATTACCCCCTTAATACTTCTGTATTCTCTTTTCTCGGAGACGGGTGGGGATCTCATCTTTATAATAGATTTCATTGCTTTTTGTAAATATTTGTTAGTACATTATACATGTTTATATATAAAAAATTGTTATAAGAAAAAGAAATTTTACATCTTTTGTTAATTCTATGTTGATGAAATCAATAAAAACATTAAAAAAAAAAAAAAGTATGTATATGTATATGTGATTGCTTGAATTTGATTCTTGTTCATGTTGTATGCAACAAATTTAAAGAGGGAAATTCAGCCTCAATTTGTTTCTATTGATATTATATGAAGCGTAACTTGCTGATTAATTAAATACCAAATTTACCGGAATTGTACAGCTATGGAGAAGTTATAGAATGTCTTAGATCCCACCAAACACTTCTTTCGCCCGTCTTCTGCTGCACATGGGACCACCATTTTCCACGAATGACGTATTTGCGGACAACTGGCTAGTCTAGATTGTGTCCGTTTTTAAAATATTTTTAATTTGGTTTATTCCCCTACGCTGCTTTTTCTCTACATGCATATCCCACATAGGGCGCAACTCTCCAGTAATCGCGCGATCCCCCAAATTTGACCCGGAGGGTGGAATAGACCCACTTCTGTAAAGTATACAAATTTATACAGATAAACAGTTATATTCTCTGAGCACCTAGTGACGAGCTATTCCATTAACCTGTTGTTTATAAATGAGCCTCAACTCTTGGAACCATTTTGCATACATTATTTGTTGCTATGTCCGGCCTACATCCGGCAAGCTTTCAGGTTGTCAAGAAATACCTTTGTTTGAAATGTATGTATAAAATGTGCATACATTACCGAAGCGGTCTATTGCAAATGACTCTTATTGTTTGCATCGCGCGATACGGAGACACAAAAAAATCGGGGCAAGTTCTATTAGTTTTCTCTGAATACTTTTATTTAAATATTGCTCTAGATTGTTCACTTTTTGAAAAAGCAAGGCCACAAAAAAGTAATTAATTCAGAGCACAACAATTGTCATTGTGTGTTGCAGTTGAATTCCAGAATACCTTTTTAACCCAGAGTCATGAATAATTAATGACACTGGACCGCAAAAGGTTGGGAGAAACGACAGCTGCAACACACACACATTTTCCATTTTCATTTCCTTTGTCTCCCAAACCTCTTTTAATTCCCCTCATTGCCCGATCTCTTTTCTTTCCCTTTCCTCCCCTTTCTGGTTCATCCTACAATTTCTTCCACCTGTTCCTCCTCCTTCTCTTCATCCTGTCCCTTCCATTCCGCCCGCCTCTCCCTCAGCCCTTCTCCCAGGCTCTGAATAAAATCTCCTATCTCGGTTCCATCAAGGAGTTACTATATAGGCAAGCGTCGCCTTCTGAATAACTTTCCTGTTATCCCTCCCTCTTCCTCCATGTTCTCTCCCCTTTCTCCCACCATTTCCCTTCTCTCCTCTCCACCCTCACCTCCCCTCTATCTGTTCCTTCTTCCATCCCTGTTTCCTCGGCGCCCCTAGCTTTTCTCTGTCCTTTTTAGAATCCTTTCCCATTCTCCTCTCCTTCCCCTCGCTCCTCCCTTTCCTCTCTTCGTTCATCTATGTTCATTCCCCCTCTCTTACCGTCACTTTTCTTTAACCTTTTCTATATCTCTTTCCCTATCTTTCTCTCCCCCTTTCTCTCCTCCCTCCGCTATTTGATCCTATTTTACCGGTTTCCTCTTCCTTCCTTCCCCTCGCACTCATCTCCTCCCCTCCCCTCTCTCTCCTTCACCCTCCCTGCCCTCTCCCTTCTTCCCTGCCCTCCCCCTCTCCTTTGCCCCTCTCCTCCATTTATCCCCTTCTTCCCCTTCTCCCCTTCATTTCCTCTACCACCTCCTCTCTTTTCCCTCCTCTCTTTCTTTCTCCTCTCAATCTCCCCCTTTTCCGCCTCATTCCCCCCTAATACCCATTCCCTTTCCCCAATTCCCCTCTTTCATTCGCCTCCCTTTCCTCGATCCCATTTCTCCCCTCGCTATTTTTCCGTTTTATTTTCCTGTCCTACTTACTCTCAGTGCTTTCCCCTCTCCATTTTGCCACTCAGTCCCCCCCCCCCTCTCCTTTCTAATAATATACTCCCTTTTCCCATATTCGACCTCTGTCACCCCAACCCCATTTTCCCCTCCTTACTGCCCCCTTCCTCTTCCACTTTCTCCTCCTTCCCCATCTGATTCTAAACACTTTCTTCCACCCGTTTCCTCCTTCTTCCTTCACTCAATCCCTCGTTTCCACTCCCCACCCCCTTCTCTACCTTCCTACTCCAGTGCTCCTACCTTCCCTTTCTGCTCTTCTTTCCCCTTCTCTCCTCCCTGTCTTCCCATTGTTCATCTTTGTTCCTTCCAATCTCTAACCCCAACCTCTTCTCCTTTATCTCCCCCTCTCTCTCCTCCTCCTTCAGCTCCCCCTCGCTCTCATCTCCGCTCCTCCTCTCCCTCTTTTACCCCTCGCTTCTCCCCCCTCTTTGGTATATTACCTTTCTCCTTCGCCCCGCTCCTCCCATCTCTCCCCTTATTTTCCTTTCACCTCTCCCTTTTCAACCTTTTCGCCCTGTCCCTTTCCCCTCTCTTACGCACCACTCTTCCTTTTCCTTGTTTTCCCCCTGTTTCTTCCCTCCATTTCCTTCTGCACTTCCTGTTTCTGCCGCGCCACTCTCTCCCCTCTTTTCACATGTTTCAAATTGTTTCCTCCTCTGCCACTCAACCTATGTTTATTCATCTTACTGCCGCCTCCCTTTCCTCTACCCACCTCCTCTTTTTTTTCACCCTCTCCCCTCTCCTAAGTTCTTCTTTCCCGCTTTTTCAACTCCTTTCCCATACCCACAACCCTTTCTCTCTTCTTCGCATTTTACCTTCTCTGTTCCTCCTCACATTCCTGTTTCCTCGGCGCCCCTAGCTTATCTCTCTCCTTTCTTGTATCCGTTCACATTCTGCTCTCCTTTCCCCTGTCTTCCCTTTCCTCCCATCGACCATGGGGTCGTTTCATCAAACCGTCATAACGACAAGATCAGCGACATCTCGACACTGTCGCTCAACTTGTCCGCTAAGTGTTTCACAAAGACATCTTTGCCAAGACCAGCGACAACTTCGCTGACAAGTGACTTGTCGGTGCTCCAGACCTGTCATATCTTTTTAGAACGCCATCACAAGCCAGCTTTTAGTTAATCTATGGGCTGCGAAAAAAATAACAAATGTAAATTAAGAGAACATTTATTTCCTGATCTCCAAGCACTATCCTTTATTATTTCTTTACCAGATAGTATTACTAATGTCCGTATTATAATATTGTACAGACGAACAATATGTTCTTATGGCTTCTTGACTCCCCAACAAGTAAATGAGATTAATATTAAAAATACCCACATCCGTCTACCATAGAATCAGCCTCGAAAACGGAACAGTCTGTATATACAGACCCATGTGAACGACGACAGTTTATCATGTATGTATTTTCGCTATTTTTTCAGTTTTCACGCAATGCTTTGATATGAATGATATTATATTATGTATCTTTTAATGAATAAATATTTAAAATCGGGCCATAAGATATCTTAATTTAATCATTTTCTCTAAAATGAACACGATTTGGGTCTTCTTTCCGTAATTAGTCAATTACGGTATCCTCTTTCCTACAAATCTAGATTCCTACATCGCAAAAGCCTCCTCGAGGTTTCTCAATTTTATAAATTTTATAAATTCTAAGATGCCATAAGAAACACATCTTTTCATGTAAACGGGATGTTTGTATCACAAGCATTCATCTTGGCTGCCATTTTTTACATTTTGGAATAGTTTGGGGAAAACTGAGCCTCAAAATCTGACGATAATTCCAATGGACTGTGATATAGACTATGTTTTTTCGCCGATGAGTATCGATATCATTGAGTTGTCGTTTATCATGTCTTCGTGAAACAGTTTTTCAGGTCCATGACATTTCCGTAGATCGCCGACAACAGTTATGACTGTCATGGAGTTGATTTGATGAAACGATCCCCAGATCTCTTCCCTCCATTTCTCCCCTAATTTTCTTTTCTTCTCTTCCTTGGCCTTTCCCAACTTTCCTCACTGCTCGTTTCCCTCTCTCCTGCGCACCACTCCCAACTTCCCTTGTCACCCTTCTTTTTCCTCCATTTCCCTCTCCCGTCTCCGTTCACATGGCGCCACTCACTCCCCTCTATTCCCATTGTCCCTTCCTCTACCGCTCAACCTCTTTGGGTTCACCTCACTGCCCCCTCCCTTTCCTCTACCCTCTACTCATTTTTCCTTCCCATCTTTCCTACTCCTATAAATCCCTCTTGCCCGCTTTCTCAACTCCTTTCCCATACCCGCAACCCTTTCCCTCTCCCTGACCACCATTCTGTTCCTTACTTCCGCCTACCCCTTTCCCTTCTTTCCCCCTCTCCTTTCCTTTTCCATCTCCTCTCTGTTCTCAGTGCTATTCCCTGGCTCTCTCCTTTGCCTCTCCTTTGCCTCTCCTCTCTTTCTGGCTCTCTCCGTTGTCCCTTTTCTCTTTCTCCATCTCCATTCTAATCCCCCTTTTCTCCCCGACTCCTCTTCATTTCCTATTTCCTATCCCTATTTATCTCTCCTTTGCTCATCCATTCTCCTCTCTCTCATCCCTCTCTATCTCCCTATTTTACCCGTCCTTCCCCTTCTTCCCTCCCTTAATCTCTTTTCTATCTGTTCCTTTCCCTCTTTCTTCTCTCCTATGCACTTCTCTCCTCGTCCTCCTTCTTCCCTCATTTCACCCCCCCCCCCAAATGCCCCTCCCCATCTCTCGCCTATCTCCTCCCCCAATGCAATTCATCCTGCATTATTCTTCCACCTGTTTCTTTCTTATCTTCTTCACCCCGTCACATCCTATCCCTCTCTGCTCCCTCTCTGGCTCTGCTCCCAAGTTCTGTAGATTTCCTTTCTCAGTACCTATCACCTTCACCAATTTATTCCTGTTATCCCCCATTTTCATCCCTGTTCCTTCCACTCTCTCCTTCCGCCTTTCTCCCTCCCTTTCCCCTGATCACTTCTCTTCCCATCTCCTTTCACCCGTTTTTCCCATCATCCATCTCTGTCCCTTTCCCCTCTTTAACCTTAACCTCTTTTCACTCCCTTTCCATTCTTTCTCTCTCTCTCTCTCTCTCTATATATATATCCGCGTTGTGATCCTTCCTTCATTTTTGTTCTTCCGTTTTCTTTCCTTTCCATCCCCTACCCTTTTCTTTCTCTCTTTCGCCCTTCCCTGTCCTCTCCCTTCTCCCCTCCCCTCTCTGTTATAATCCCTCTCTCATTCGCCCTTCTCCTCCTTTTATCGCATTCTTTCTCCTTCTCTCCTCCATACCTTCTCAGGGGCGGATCCAGGATTGAGTAAAAGAGGGGGCACAAAAATCAAAGTTTGTGAAAAGGTAGACCCGTATTTTTTTGGTCTCGCCAGCTTCTCCAAAATTCGCTGAGTGGGGAGGGGGGGGGGGGGGATAGGGTCAAAAAATTTCTGCCTGCCAAACCTTCAAAAACCTTAAAAATTAGGAGTTATAGGGTCCAGTTTCCCTCCATAATTCCCTGACAAGCAAAAAAAAAAAAAAAAAAGGGCCTCACGCTAAAAAGGGGGGGGGGGGGGGCACAATCGAGAAAATGGCGGATCGTACGTGGTAAAAATTCATACTTCTCTTCCAAAAGGGGGGGGCACGGGCCGGCTGTGACCCCCCTGGATCCGCCACTGCCTTCTCCTCTCTTTTCCCCTCCCTCTTTCTTCCGCCTCTCTTCTTCCCCCTTTATCATTGGTGATATTGATTACCTGATTACGTATTTTTTGCGAAGAAGCTAATTGGGGAAACTATTACTGATGTTGTTGTATTAGGTCTACAACGTGATTGTACGGAAGGAATGAAGTCAAAATTTAATGTCCCAGTTTAAACGTAGACACATTTTTTGGGGTAAAGTATTTTCCCTTAATCCATATTTTACAGAGGAATATGTGAATCTCTCTGTTGGACCTACCTGGAATATCTCTTCTTCAAACTATCCTTCAAATTACCCTATCAACTTGGAATACAAGTGGTACATCAGATCACTACCGGGCTATCATGTGCTCATACAGTTCTTCGATTTCAACACTGAAGGCGATTACGACATTCTTAGAATTGGGAATGGAGATTCACCAGCCTCCCTTTCGACTGTGAAGGTGGAGCTGTCTGGTTACGTATTACCTCCAGATATAATGTTCGTATAAAATCAGACATTTTATTGCATAACATAATTCGGAGTATTATATTAACATTAAACATATATATATTAAACTATACTATGACCGCAGCCGTATTTAGTATATTGTTATGGACGTGGCAGCAAGGAACATATACATGATATAGTTTATTGTATAAGTGCTAACATATTAAAAGGCATGAGCCTCTCTAAACATATATCTTTCGGTATTTTTTTTCCTCAGAAGGTCAGAGCTGTTTTTTCTTTGTATTTAAAAATACTGGAAACATGTAATCTTATTTCTTATCCAGATTAGACGAGCTAACAGGTTGGATGGACTTCACCAGCGATGGTTCCGTCACTAAGAGGGGATTTCAACTTCAGCTGAGTCTCGTTGATTTAATAGGTGAGATTACAAATTATAAACTTCCATTTGCATTGAACTGTGATGGTTATCGACAATTATAGTCTGGGAGCCTGTCCCAAAAGGCGCCCCATTTCGCCATAAAATTTGTACTTAGACCATCTAAGTCATTGACAAAACGGTTGTCAGTCTGACAGTAGCCCTGGGGTTTAGCCCCAAAGTCATGTAAGTCTGTTTAATGACCAGGGTAGCCAAGTAATGTTGGGTTTGCGCAGTACCACGGGCAGATCCAGGGTTTTTAAAAGAGGGATCACAATGAAAATAGAAGAAGAAAACAAAAAATGTATCGGCTCAAAAAAGAGGGGGGGGGGGGCAAAGCATTGGAGTCGTGCACGTTAAGGTATTATTCTTGGGTTTCAGAGGGAGAAAAATAAAATGCTCCTTTTCTTTATAGTGAGAAATCCTGTAATGACTTCTCATTACTCTTTTTATATTAATATCAGAACAACAATACGTAATCTTGTATAATACTTTCATTTCCAAATGTTAGTCAGATAAATCGGCATCCCTGTCAGACATCTGGAATTTCAAAACAAACTTTAGATTCCATAAGAGATGTGAAATATGAGAATCGCAGATAGAAATTTCGTGACAACTCCCCTGCTTAAAAATAGTTTGGTCAGAGAACTCTGACACCTTGGAACACTTTGAAGAACCAAATTTCTAGTAACTTTCGATACATTTCCAGTGATAGTATTTCAATTAATTTTATGATAAAATATATTTTGTGTCATGGACGGACAAAATGCTCACTCCTAACCGATCATGCTCTGATATTTTCAATAAAACTGAATATAATGCAGCTCTGCATAGCATAATAGACATATGTATACATATCGCAATTTAGATAAAACTTGTACCTTTCCCCTTTAATCACGAGTACTGCACATAACAAACTTTATGTGGGTAATTATTGTAAGGCGAAAATATGAGGTTTTGACATATCCCAATCGAGAAGGTGAACATGATATTACAAAAGTATTCCTTTAAACTCGAATTTCCTAAAACCAAAACAAAACAATTAAGCAAAACAAGAACAACAAAAAAACACCTCAAAATTTTTTTTTTTTGGTCAAAAGAAATAGCAGCGCCTCCCGGGGTAAAAATGTCCGAAAGCATTGGAAAATAGAAGGAAATACCCAACATCCTCTTCTTTCTGACTCATTAATATTCATAATATTAATATTCAGAAGCTTCTTCGTTTACTCACCATTGTCTACGGCGGACCGTTAAAAATGAATATTAATGAGTCAGAAAGAAGAGGATCTTGGGTATTTGATTCTAGTTCATCGTGACTTGGCCGTGAACCAGAATAGCCTGGTGGTTAAGTCGCTGCCCGGCAAGCAGTAGATGACAGGTTCGAATCCCGCTGGGTCTAATTTTTTCTGACTTGTGCTTTTCATTACAGATCGAGCATACGATCTTTAACACTGGGAGTAAAATGCCTAAAGATTTGTTTACGTAAAGAATATACATTACACAAAAACAAAATATTTTACAAGAAATCATGAAGAAATAATATTGTCTCGTTCTGTAAAGGCGTACGAAAGAGGGGATGCAACATTTTCGACATATGTCAGCGTATGCCAGCCTATGGCCCATACGTCCCCCATATGCGGGCCATAAGTTGTAGGTAAGTTATGCGATCGTTGACACACGTCAGCACGACGTTCATACACGTTACTTTTAAGTTACTCATAAGTCGAAATACGACGAAATAATGTCTAGCGTACCCAAAACTTATTTCTAACCTATGAGTAACGTGCTTTGAACCTATGTGGAAGTTATATCGAACGTATTCCAATTGCGTGACTTCTCCTCCTCCGCGAGTGACGATCACCCTACCAGGAGGCAGGCTGGGATGGGCCATATTGCTGCTAGCTGTTGGCAGACTCCAGCCGGCACCCCCAATGCCATGGGAAATAAGCCATGGAAGTAGATGACAAATTTAGATCCCTAACAAAAGTTAGATTTAAGTTAAATCTGAGTCTACGTCTCAACACACAATTCCCATGCCATGAAATTACCTGAAAATACCTTTAACGCCAGTAAAATTACCGGGTGTTAGAATTTACATGAGTCTCATGACTAATGCATCAACCTAGTAATGTTTGATCTAACGTAAACTATTTTGTAGAAAAATAAATTCAAAACACTAAAGTAAACTAAATCTTTTTTTTTTTTAGTAGTGACTATTGTGTACAAAATCGTCCTATCGAAATGTGTCTAATTTACGATAAATGCGGAAGTTAGGTGTACATGTACACAGTTACACACGCTCCGTCCTAGTCTCACATCATGACTATGATCTCATGACTTGAATCATGCTGCTGAGACTGAGCTAGCTGGACTCACCAGCAACACATTTATAAACAGTTTGTATTCATGGCTGATTTCATCTCGAGTACTTCTATCTACATGACTGGTGTTTTTACCATCTGTAAACAGCTAAATCTCAGCTTAACAGCGCTAGATCTACGCGATGAATATACAGACTTTGTTATGACTTAAGGGCAATAGGTCTACAACGATGGTACATACTGATACATAATACATGGAAATACATAAAGCAACAGGCAGAAGTTGTCAGCAAATAAACATGTAACAGTATATGTCACATAAATATTACACTGGCATGTGAAGCCCGTGTAGAATAATATTCTCAAAGGCACGGAAATCTTCATAAACGATACACAGATACAAGACAGACACTATTTATAACATGCCTGTATAGCAAAGAAAAGGGGGAATACATGTGAATAACGTCCACTGAGAAAGACTGACAATCGAAGGGGGAGGAGGAAACATGGGTGGGAGCACAAAACATCCATTAGGAAAGTGGGGGGGGGGGCACTGCCCTTATAAAAAAATACCATGGTAATACTACGTATTTCATGGTATTACCGCCATAATACCACGAAAACATGGTAAATCCGTGGTACACATCGTATTGCCACAGTATTACTACGAAAAACATTGTATATTCATAGTATTTTCATCTTGACAATGGGTAACGCGGTAAATTCATGGTACTTTCACAGTAATACCGTCCCAATTTACCGCAGTATTACCATGGTATTACCATGGTACTTTTTTGTAAGGGTATAGGGAAAGGGGACACAAAAACACGACGGGTTTAATCCCGAATATAGTCCTTAAGATATGATAGGGGACAGCGATGTCGTAAGGGATACCGTCCACTACTTCTGGGCATAGGAGAATTAGGAGTCACTGGTGTAGCAGTCCAATATGGGAAGGATAAGGGGACTTCGGGAACACCAGTGTGCCCGAAGGGGCATCTCGTGAATATTTGGTGTCATCTGTCGGCGTGGTGATGTGCAGACTGCCAGCATAGTCATCGTCGCTCTCAGGGACCCTGTGCTGCCAAGGGTTCGAGGAGGGAAACTCAGGGGGTACTTTCAGGCAGTCAGAACGTCAGACACGGTATGATGCGACAGGAGTTGACTGCCCGCTAACGTGCATATGTTACACCACTCACCTTCCACACTACAGACATGGTAGCGAGTAAAGGCCTGGGTCTTGGGTCGAACATAACGCAGGTAGACAAGATCACCAACGTGAACAATAGACTCAACCCCGGAAGATGGGCGTTTGGGCGATCTTGACGTCTGTCATGTTGAGTTGCAATGATGTCCATGTCACGAATCTGTTCACTGGTGAATTGGTCACGTTGGGTCCACAGTTCACTAGCAGAAAGTCCAACACCACGGAGGCGACGGTTAAGGCGCGTAGTGGCCAGAGCGAGTGCAAAGGGGTAACAAGGCCACCATGGAGATCATCACGAAGAAGCTCGTCTTCCAGCTCGCGTACAGCTTTCTCAGCCAAATGGTTTTTGTTGATGTTTTTGGCATGACCAAGTTCAACTGCAATACCCTGCCTTTGGGGCGATTCATCGTGCTGTAGGGCTACAAATCCCGGAGCAGGGTCAGTACGCACAACAGCAAGAAGACCATCAAGGGGCCGTAAGGGTGTGCATAACCGAAGGAGAGCATTACAGAGGGTCTCCTTGCGTTCGTCTGGTATCATGGTGCTCACTGTATACGAAGTGACAGTTTCTCTGAGTACGAAAACTAGCCGGCACGAACGCCAAAGGACACCCCTACCACACTTGGTGGTCACTCCTAGACTCGGGAGTAGCAGCGTGAGGAATATTCCGGAGGGAGAGACAACTGTGGCAACCAACAGTCACCTGGTAAACGGCTGCATCGAGGTCCAAGGCATATTAAGTAACGAGACACTTCCTGTTTGAGTTGATGTGGCATAGGGTGACTCAGCTGGAGATGAAGGGCAGTAAAAACTCCCTGTAGCACTTTACGGGGAACAATGATACAAAGAATGTACGGCCCTGTCGTACTACTAGTATGCCATCATTATCAATGGTGGCAACCTGGAGATATCGCTTCACATCACGAATATCCGTTAGCTTTTTAGACAGGTGTGTAGGCTACCCTGCACGAGATGAGCAAGTGTGAGGCGAAGGCCTGTGCATTCAGACTGGACCCTTCCCCATGCATGGCGGGACGTGAATGGAAGTCGAGTCTTCCCTGAGAGAATGACTTCAATGGAAGCGAGATGGACAACGGAGTCTTCCATTTGAGAGATGAAGGCACATACCTGGCATTTCCAATCATTACATGGGGAGCATATCTGCTTGCAAAGTCGGCGGGGACATTAGCTGAGCCTGCCAGATGACCGGCTCACTGTCGCGAGAAATGTAGAGACCCTCGGACTGGCAGATAAAATCCCCACGACGTGGAGCGAAATCTAGTTGGAGTCTGCGATTGCGCAAGCCGGTTATGACTGCGAGGTGGAAAGGCAGCTGTACGCATGACCCTAGAACGCTCGACCGACTCTAAAAGATTAATAAGGGCTTGGGAAATCTCAGGCTTGAGAGAGGCAAGGGTTCGTGACTGGAGTTCTGTGCCATACCTCTGCTTAAAGTGATTTGGTATCTTTGTAGAGGCTTGATAAAATCTGAGCTGCCTGGCCTTACATGTTATCAGTATATGTAATATGGTGTAAACATATGCAAGTGACCGGAAATGCCAGACTCATTTCCCCCATAGACTCAGTGTTAGACTAAAGCGTATGGCTATACGCTTTCGTAAATGGGAGTATTCATTCATAGATATCTTAATAATAACATTATATATTTGAAAACCTTTCTATGCCTGGCTATTTATTTATCCTTCTGAACATCACCATACAATACAGATATAAAAATTCAACAATTTATTAAATCAAGCCGCCACAAAGTTACCGAATCCCTTTAACTACCTTGGGGAGGTCTGGGTGCATTAAGTGAAGCCACTGCAAAACAATGAAACTCTCGATTGTCGGTGTGAACTCTTCATCTTCAAGGATAGGATCACCCTGATGGGTAATACCTTACCAGATGTCAACAAGTTATCCTCTACAAGAATGGACGATATCCTGAGACCACACCTGGTGCCATTCCTGCAGAACAACCGAGGTCTGCGCATCTTTCAGCATGATAATCCCGATGCTCATGCTGCACGGCTAACCACTGCATTCCTGAGGGGTGACAACATTAACACCATGGAGTGGCCGGCGATGTCCCCTGACCTCAATCCCATTGAGCATCTGTGGGATGAGCTTGGGAGGCTTGTGGTGGCCACACACGCTATTGATCTGTGACTTTCATTTTTCAACTTGTTGTGTTCTGCGCTGTAATGCGCGCTGACAAGAGACAGCACTGTCTTCCGAAATTAGTGAAATGTTTCAATAAAAGGTCAATCTTTCCACCCTGGTTCATTGTCATTCTGTGTCTGTGAATATAAATATGATATACCATTATAAAGTCGTGGGTACTTTTTCTTGTGGGTCAGTATAATACTTAGGCTATGGGTGGAAATCCAGCGCTGCCACCACAAAATAAAGGAAGAATCGGGTGCAACTTTGTAGCACAGACTGATAAAGCTTTAGTACAGTATAGCGGTGGTCGTGTCAGAAAGACATATACATAAGTCAACACAGATGGCGCTGTGGCGATGTGATAACATTTTGTTTCGGATTCACCTCTGGAATTCACTGCCTTGTGCCACCATAACTTACCATGCAGAGAGTGAACCTCAGCTACTAGGAATACTGCGGGGCTAAACCTACTGTGAAAGGATAAAAGGATAATACAAACGTACTGATTTGTGTAGTATAGAATAGATGGTGAAGTTAATTGGGTTTGTTAGTAATAGTTGACTTGGTATAATTATATTTCACAGAAAATTTGTTGTGGGTGTTACTATATCTGCTACTTTCATTCCAGGCAAGTGAATTCTGGCACACATGACCACTTTTAACAAATCATTGTCATGGTATCACATTATCAAGACTATTAGGGGGGATACTCTTTCATCAAATTCAGTCAGTTTCAGGTTCCTCAGTCTTTGTTAAATGCAGGTTAAAGTTATTATTATCTAGTCTCTTTCTCTACTTACTCCTTTTGTTTGATTTTTTGTTTCTTCTTTGTTTTGACTTCAAATGAGTTTTATTATGTTGTATATTCATGGTTGTTGTCTTGTATTTGTATACAGAACCCCTTGGAAAACAGTACTGTGCATGATCACTGACGGGGCCGATCCTGTTTAAATAAAACGAAACAAATAAATTACAAAAAAATTAAAGAGAGAGGTGAAAGGGAGAAAAATAGAGGGGGACGAGAGAAACAGGAGTAAGGGAAAAGAGAGAGAGATGAGTAAGGTAATGAAAAAATAGGATGATAAACCATAAGATCTGAAACGAAACGTACGTAGATACAGGGGCGTCGCTAGAGTATTTTGAATGGGGGGGGGGGGCTGGGGTGTGGTGTGACACCCCAGCCACAGGCACATCTTCGCAAGCAGGGGGCTGACGCCGTTTGCCCGAACATCAAATTTTCACTTTCAAATTTTTGGCGAACGAGCGAAGCGAGCGAGCATTTTGTTTTAATTTTTCGTAGTGAAAATGTATAGAAGTTACATACAGAAATTACATAATTATCTCGGAACCTCGCTGCCAAATATGTGGATATTTGTTCTCCTCGCTGCCCGAATATAAAGTGGTGGCTGCCTGAATATTGGAAGTTTAACACTTTAATTATTAATTGCCATTTGGTTTTTTGAAACACTTTGCGATCGTTCTATTTTTTCGTTTTTCTACTTTTCGTTTGTGGTACCTGGTTATGTTTCTATTGCAATATACCTGACGAATAAAATCAAATCAAATCAAATCAAATCAGACTGACGTGAGATGGACCTTGGGTGCTATGGTTACATTTGGTGCGATGTTATCCCTCTAGTGAGGCTAGGCCCTGATATCAAGTCGATTTTGATAGCCCCTGCTATCAAAATGCAAGTGGATACATGTTGGTGGGCAGTCCTACCTACATCTCATATGTTGATATTTAAACGGCTAAATATATTTCATAGATTTTTAAATATTTTTTGAAATAATTTTCTACAACCTGCTAAGCCCCACCCTCTTAAAAAAATCCTTTAGACCATTTGCCCCATTTGACATCACCTCTCAATCATTACGATTTTGCAAGTGAAATTGGTATTTGACTTTTTTAAAGCGGACACCTGTTACAATACAACATACAATAACAACATAGGAGTTGCTATGTCAGACATGCTGTAGTATCAGCAGGAACACTAAAAAAATGAGGAGGTATTGTATGAAAGCATATGCAATTATATTATGAGTGTTTGCTCAGTTGGGGGATCACTGTCTATAGTATTGTAGAATAGTGGAATGTAAAGTCGCTATTAGCTCACTGATGATTGACATGATGTCACAGGGGACAAATGGTCTGGAGGATTTTTTCTTAAAGTGGGTGTGGCTTACCAGGTTGTAGAAAATTATTTCAAAAAATATTCAAAAATATATGAAACATATTTAGAAGTTTAAATACCTAAATATAATATGAGATGTATGTAGAATTGCACGCCAGCAGGTATCACTTGCATTTTGATGGCAGGGGTCTTTCAAATAAAAGCATACAACGTGAGAAGCAGAACAGTAAAGGTTTTAGGGAAGTCCGATGAAGAATAAGTAGGTTAAGAATTTCTGAGCTTGTGATTGATGAAAACACAGATTGACCACCCTTTTTTCATTGCGAGTAGCAAGGGAAGATTTTTTTTTTTTTTTAATGAAAATAATATTCAAAAAGTTTGTTTTTTGGCCGGTTTATTAGATACACGTTTATGAATGTATATTAAAAGTGAATATAATGAATGATAGAGTTAATATATAAAAATATATAAATAATATATAATATATATAAAAGACTACTAGTATGTTGAATTTTAATCATGTTCATAATAACAGTCACTCATATATCATAACATGTAACCATATCTAAACCCCTCAAAAAAGTTCTGCAATTCAAGTTTAAGCATTTATATCTCTCTAGTAACTGTATGATCATCATCAAGTTTGATATCATTGTAAAGCTTGTTTATTCACCTTAACAATGATACCACATTTGTATTGATTATGTAATCACGGAATGTGCAGTGCACCTAAATATAGGGCAAAGTCAAAAGTGAAAAGTTGCAGAATGCATTGTTATTGTTCACACTGAGTTCTTAACTGGAATGAAAGGTTTAGTTTCTTTGTTTTTGTTCCTTTTGGTTTGTTTAATTTTGTATTAGGTGTGCATGTTTCTGCTGTAATCCCTTGTTTGGTGGACAAATATTGTTTTCAGTGATTTTGAAGTGGAATTATTCTTTTGTTTTAAGATGGAATGTGTTTTAATCAGCAACTGATTGTGATAACATTAATATTGTGTTTTGGTTTCATGCAGAATATTGCAGGTTTCCACCTTAGCAGTACACAACTGCGGTGGGGAAAAAAGTCTCCCCTCAGCAAATTTTCTCATTTTCAACCATGTAACCCTATCACAGAAACATAAGCAACACAAAACTCTCCTCTTCTCTTGGTTTGCTTTTCACTTCAACAAACACATTCCCCTTTCTTGATGTGAACTCATGTTCTTTAACTCTCTCTCCCCTCTCTAACGAAACAAAAACAAACACAAATACACAAATTTGCAAATGCCAAAATGTTTGGCACTTTCTATTGAGTAACATGCACATAAAATGTGGAATAGCCAAGGATCAGAAGTTCAGTAGCGAGTAGAAGATCTGAATACAGCTACGACAGCCTGGTATCTCCTCCTCATGCTTGTCACCAGCCTGTTGATGAGTTGCTGTGGGATGAGGTTCCACTGTTCGATAAGGATCTGTCGCAACTCAGCCAGTGTAGTGTGATCTGTCACTCTGGCGCGTACAGCACCGCCAAGCTGGTCCCACAGGTGCTCGATTGGGTTCAAGTCAGGGCTGGTCGCAGGCCAATCCATCCTCGTCACTGCCTCCTCCTGCAGGTATTCGGTGATGATCCTTGCTCTGTGTGGGCGGGCGTTGTCATCTTGGAAGATGGCGTTTGGTCTAAGATTGCGCGTGTATGCGATGACCTCTGGCCTAAGAATGTTGTCTCGGTATCTCTCTGCTGTCAGGTTTCCATCAACGATGATAAGCTGTGTCTTTCCCTCAGCAGATAAACTTGTTGAATCATTCATGACCCATTCAACATCATTCACACACACCCGACATTGCAACAAAAGCAATAGACAATAGCCAAGCAGTGGCGGCACCAGGGGGGGGGGGGCATGGGGGGGCATTTGCCCCCCCAGTCAGAAGCTTTGCCCCCCCACTTGCCCCCCAATAATTTTCGGAGTGAAAAAAATTTAAAGGGTGAAAAAGTTGTTTCTGTACGCCATTGCCCCCCTTTTTCTTTTTTTCCTTGGCGCCGTCCTTTTTTTTTTTTTTTTTTTTTGCTTGTCAGGGAATTATGGAGGTAAACTGGGCCCCATAACCCCTATACTGAGCGTTTTTTGGAAGTTTGGCAATTTTTTTTTTTTTTGTCCCTACAGACCCCCCCCCCCCCCCCCCCCCACTGAGCGACTTTTTGAGAAGCTGGCGAGACCAAAAAAATACGGGTCTACGTTTTGACATATTTTGACACATATTCATATTTGTACCCCCTATTTTACTCTATCCTGCATCTGCCCCCCCCCCCAACATTTTCTTTTGCCCCCCACTTGCCCCCCCACTTTAAAAATCCTGGTGCCGCCACTGTAGCCAAGATAGCTATTCAATTTGCAACTTTTCACTTTTGCTTTGCCCTCTATTCAGGGGTGCTGTGCATTCAAGGATGACATAACCATTACAAATGGGGCATGGATGTGAAGGGGGATAAATGAACTTTCCAATGATCTAAAAATCAAGAATGATTAAAAAGCCGCTAAAAAGATATCAAGGGGTTTATAAAACAATTATAATAAAATTATATAAGGAAAGAATGTTTTTTAAACGGGTCACAATGAAATTCAGTGTAATCAGCAGATGCGACTTTGATGACAAAATGCATGTTTAAAAGGGCTAACCTCGCTAGTCATAGGGACCGCTAGTCAAGAGGACCACTTATTCATAAGGACCGCTATCCATAACGCCTGACTACATGAACAGCGGTTTTCTTTGGATAGTGGTCCTTCTAAATAGAGAGCAAACCATAGAAAAATTACCTCGCTAGTCATAAGGACCTCCATTCAATATCAATAACTCTTCATAAGGACCGCTATTCATAACGCGTGTTAAATAAATAGTGGTTTTCTATTAATAGCAGTCCTTATGAATAGCGGCCGGACCCAGTTTGAAACATCTACCTTTATGTTCATTAGTACTGATCATCCCGCAACTAGATAATCGGGGCTAAATGGAGCTGACAATTTTCTCAGGCTTTAAAATTATAGCAAATATATGGAAAGAAATGATGCAACAATAGAACAACAGAGATATTGTCAATAAAGCTGAAAATAATGAGGCTCTGCATAGCATAATACACATTTTAATACATGTCGCAATTAAGATAAAACTTGTACCCTTCCCCTTCAATCACGTGTAGGGGCGGCGGAGCGTCTTTCAAAGGAGGTGGGGGCAACAAAATGGGACACTTTTTGGCGCGGTGGGGGGGGGGGGGATGGCACCTACAACCGGTGAAAACAAGGCGGAAAATGCCACTTTAAGACATTAGTAAACCCGTAAAATTCTGACTAAAACACATTAATTTTTTATGTCTTATCATGCTTCGAAATAAAAACTACTTGGCAGTTAAGTGGATTGTGGTCTGATTATTAAGGCTTATCTCGAAAGGGTGCCGTGCGGAGCGTTCAACGCACCCTTTCGAGCCCCCCCCCCCCCCCCGCTTGTCTCGAAAGGGTGCGATGAGAACGGAGTCGCGCGTTAACGCACCCTTTCGAGAGGAGGGGGGGCTTTCTCGAAAGGGTGCGTTAACTAGTCTTCCACATCATTAAAATTAAAATAACCGAATATCATCTATTTTCTAATGAACGTGGAATTTAGCTTGCATGTGTTTAATCTTAGACAATATCGTGATACAGGCCCCGCAACTTACCCGTCTTGTAATCGATCTTCTTAGACGTTTTTTGTTGGCTTTGCTTTTTAGTTGGACCCCCTTTTAATTTAATTTAATTTTTATCTGCCACTTCAGCGCAGTATCCCCCCCCCCCCAAAAAAAAAAAAAAAAAAAAAAAACGAAAAAAGAAAAAAAAAAGGATATCACGCCATTTTATTCATCTGTTCATTTAAATAATAACCCATGATGTACCGGGCCAACTACCCCCTACACAGTCTCCCCCATAAAGAACAACCATTTCCCCCATTTTTTTTCTCCTTTTGTTTCTTTTTCTTTTTGATCATTGTTCTGATTAACCTGTACATGTTAATTGAAATGAATAAATCATAAAAAACCCAGATCAACTAAAAGGGGAAGGGGGCACGTCCTATTCTGTCTCCCCCTGGATCTGTCCATGCCTTTATCCCCTTCCTTGCAATTACATGTACCCCCAGAAAAAAAAGCAAGTGGATATCCCCTTATATATCCCCCTTATTCCCTCCCTCGCCATTACTGGGAAAGTATATCTCTTTATCTCCGATTTATACTTAATAAAATATTGGAGGAAAGTATCCCCTTATATCGTTTTAGCCCCTCCTTTGCAATTCCCCCTCCGCCTGTCCTCCAAATAAAAATAAATTAAGGAGGTAACTTCCGGGGGTAATTTGTTTTGTGTAGTTAAGGGTTTCAAAAGGGGACCGCGGCCTATAAGCCACTTCGGGGATGCAATCTGAGCATGAGCAGATAAAGGTCATCTGTACCAAATTCGAAAACCCACTGACACTAATATTCGATATGTGCTCATGAATGTCATGTAATCATTATTCAATTATGCACTAATGGTGCATTCCATGATATCAAGGTGGAAGTATTCTTTTTAAAGGTGGAAACAAAAGCTATTCATGAGGCACCTCTATCACTCCCAGAGTTATTTTTCTGAAGTGCACATAAAGGGACCCTCCATGTCTAAAATATCTGTGGATATTTGGGGTCATTTGTACCATGCGCTAACCCCGAACTGGCTTATTCTGCCTCCCCCGGGATCCAAGCCTTTATCCCCTCCCTTGCAATCACCCCAAAAAAGGTTTTTAATATTGGGGGAAGTATCCCCTTATATATCATTGTAGCCCTTCCCTTGTAATCCCCCCACCACCGCCAAAAAAAAGAGGCAATAATTTTATTGTGGAGTTAAGGCATGCCACTTGGATTTTAAAGGGGGGTACAGCCGCTTTAGCCCCTGGATCCGGATGCCCATACCTTTAATCCCTCCCGTGCAATTCCCCCCTCCGCCCCCCCCCCCAATTTGTTTTATTGTGTACTTAAGTTTGTGTACTTAAGGGTTTCAAAAGGGGGCCCCGGCCGATTCGGATCCGTCCCTGCCTTCATCCCCTCCCTTGTAACTATGCCCTTATATGTAATCGTGAAGCCCCACTACCATGTTGTCTGTCTTCATTTTGCATAGGATGGGGCCTTGTTCACGAGTTTATAATGTTAAATCGTGATACAGGCCCCATTTCCGTTTTGTAAATTGTTCAACATGGTTGCGCGGGGCTTGTAACACGAGTATAACGAGTGAGTTGGCTGAAGTTAGACGTCTAAGAAGATCGATTACAAGACGGGTAAGTTGCGGGGCCTGTATCACGATATTGCCTCTTTTTAAACACATGCAAGCTAAATTCCACGTTCAATTAGAAAATAGATGATATTCCGTTATTTTAATTTTATTATAAACGACTGATGTGGAAGACTAGTTAACGCACCCTTTCGAGACAAGCGGGGGGGGGGACTTTTCTCGAAAGGGTGCGTTGAACGCTCCCCACCGCGCCGCTCCGCACCGCACCCTTTCGATTATTAATTTCCGAGCTAGCGAAGCGAACGAACAAAATGTTGAAGATATTTTGAATATTAGCGATTTTCCTAAGAAAGCAATGGTAAATTCGAGCGAGCGTAGCACTGGAAAAATTTTAGAAAAAAATTGTCCTCCTTCACCTGTTATGATTTAGGGGCACTGCTCATTCTTGCATAATTTAGGAAATTGTACCCCTCCTGTCCCCTGCTCCACTACCTCTCTTTGAGCTGATACCAGTATGGGGATCTGTTATTATGAAGCCTCTCTGATTATTTGGAGCTAGGTATTTGGCTCTTTTGTGGACTTTAGGACACAGTTAGAAAGCGACATCGGAGTATATAGGTACTGTACATTTTATATATATATATATATATACATATATATATATATATGTAGGGCACTTATCAAGAGACAAAAAGTGGAACTTATCAGCCATGAAAAGGGGCACATTTCGGGTACTTGAAAAAGTGTGTGGGTGTCACTTTGCCCCCCCCCCCCCCCCTGGAGCGCCACCTCTGATCACGTGTACCGCACATAACAGGCCTTTAATTACGGCCAGTACATACATAGTGGGTAATTATTTGTAAGGCGATAATATGAGGTTTTAATAATATGATATTACAAAAGTCGAGTTGTCCGTTATTAAAACTGGAATTTTTCCAGACTAAAACAAAATAAAGCAAAACAATACAAAAAACCACCCCAAAATTGTTTTGTGTTTAAAAGAAAATGTGCCCGTGCACCTATAGTGATCCGTTCGAAAAATAATTCCCTGCAATAATTATTAGCATGATTATGCTGCAAAATTTAGCTTTCCACTCTTGATTAATACAGAGCTGAATACTGAATAGTGGTTTGCGATTTATGTTTAATGTACATGCATGTACATTACATATAACATGTTTCAATCATCAATTGCAGACATTGTTGTGCTAATGTGTGGTAAAGCAAAAGTAAATTGTGATATGAAAATCACTATGCAATTGTTGAATACACGAACTCTGTAAAATAATGCGCATGTTTTGAAGCGTTTCAGATTAGATTTTGAGAGTTTTAAGATACACTTATGATATTAAAAATGCGTTCAATAATTAATTTTTTAACCCCTGGAGGTTGTCTTCATTTTTATGTTTGTATGAACATTGTTACCAGTAAGTCATTGCATAGTCAATCATTGGATTGGTGATATTTGGCTATAATGTATGTTGTTGCGAAGAAGTTAATGTATCACTTTTGTGAAATTATGACGAGAGAAAGTGATTGTACGGATTAAATGCAGTGAAATGTCCCCGCTCAATCGAAGACACCTATTTTGTCATGTATTTTGCCCACCAACCCTTGTTTACAGAGGAAAACGTGAATCTCTCTGTTGGAGTAAGCCAGATCATCTCATCTCCAAACTATCCTTCAAATTACCCTAACAACTTGCGCTACTATTGTTACATCACAACACCGCCGAGCTATCATGTGCTCATTCAGATTTTAGATTTCAGCACTGAAGAAGATTTTGACCCTCTTATAATTGGGACTGGAGATTCACCCACCTCCCCTGGACCTGGGAGTGAGAAGATGGAGCTATCTGGTGACGTATTACCTTCATATATAAGGTTCATATGAAATCAGACTCTTATTCCATAACATACAATAATTATACTACAATACCAAACTATGCTATCACCGCAGCTGTACATTATTTAGTATATCAATTATACCTGGCAGCAATAATTTATTGCATAGTTGCATTGAAAGTGTTAAGAACAGACTTATTATTATCGACTAACAATTTTGGAAAAGTTAATTCATCGGAGCACTTTTGCCTTCGTATCTAAAGTATGGATTAAGTGTGACCCTAATACCCGTTTTCCTATCCAGGTTAGAATGGTTAACAGGTTGGATGCTGTTTACCAGTAACGGGCGTCTCACTAAGATGGGATTTCAGCTTCAACTGATTCTCATCAATTCAACAGGAGGTGAGACTATGTCATTGAATGAACCATGATGGTTATACACAATAGTATAGAGTGGGTCCATAATGGGTGTGTGTGGAAGGAGTGCGGGCATGTGGGAGCGTGTGAGGAGGTTTAAGTTATAGTTTCATATCATCAGTATTCCATAAGCTACTCATTTCTTCTTTTAAAGTATTCGGTCTACAAATTATTGATGGATTCGTATATATGAAAAACATTGTTGAAGTGTTCTGTTTATCAGTATTTCACGAAGAGGGCTGGGGATATGTCCCCCCCCCCACACACACAAATAGTGTTACCTGTCGGAATAATATCAAAGTGTTTAATTGACACTCTGTTGCAAAACAAAACCCAAAATATATAATGAAACCAAAAATGAATGAAATAAAACATTACGGTGTCCACCTAGAAGAAAGCAATCAACCCCTATGCACTCCATTGATATAATCGTTGCTACGCAGAGAAGTGTGATTAACTGAACTGCGAACTTCCATTATTTTTAGGTATGAATGTGAGACCTCTTCATCATTATTCCTACACCTTGTTTTGATTTTTTGATTTGAATTATTTTCTTCTGCATTCATATAAGTATATTTTTCGGTAACATATATAAAATAAAATAAAATACAAAAGTACTTTTGACAATGAATCATAAATAAACAAGTAAAATACGAAATACGAAACAGATAAATACGAAATAACTCAGACATGTTTAAATAAGCAGAATGGATAAATAATTGAAATCCTAAGTAAAAAGCGTATTAATGATGATGATGATGATGATGATAAAGGTGATGATGATGATGATGAAGAGTTGACACAGAAATGTTAGCTTGTATATTCAGATAGTAACATCGTTTTAACTTTGGCTTTAAATGAGTAAAGGGAACAACAGGATTTAATATATTCTGAGAGAGAGAGTTCCATAGGTCTGGACCATGCTGTCTTATTGATCTATAGGCAATCAGTAACTTTTGGTTGACTAGATGAAAATTGGAGGAATTGCGAGTAGGGTAGGAGTGAATAGTGTTATTTAAATTATTTAAAAGTTTTGAAATGAAAGAGGGAGCAAGTCATTTAGATACTTAAATATGAACAGTAGACTTTGTAGTGAATTGATGTCGAATACTCTTAGAGTTTTCAGTTGTTAAAATATTGGTCTGGTGTGAGATAATAGTGACCGTTACATATTCGAAGGGCTTTCTTTTGCAGTAAGTTAATAGAGTTGATTTTTGTTTTGTTGGTGGTGGCCCATAATAAATTGCAATATGTTGTATATGGTAATATCAATGAATTATATAGCATAATAAGCGTTTTGCAAGCCAAAAATCTCTTTACTTTGTAAAGTATACCAACATTCCTAGAAATAGGAGTAGTTATCTGACGTATATGTTCGTTCCAATTTACTTTTTCATCGATAATGACGCCCCAAAATTGTGTTTGTCTCCTTCTTTCAAGAGGTACATTATCTATTAGTATGTAAGGAAAATCAATGGCATGAGAATTTACGTGCTTGAAATACATGAAATCCGTTTTATCTAAATTAAGGGACAAATTATAGCATTTAAACCACAAAGATAACTTTGGTAACTCATTATTAAGTGTATTTGATGGGGTATTTAAGTTATGATGTGAACAGAAAATGTTTGTGTCATCTGCAAATAATATGAAAGATAAAAGAGGCGTTGTGTTGGTTAAATCATTAATATATAATGGAAAGTGTAAAGGGCCTAGTATTGACCCTTGTGGAACAGGGCAATGGATTGGTAGGAAACTTGAAGAAACATATACTGCATATTGTTGTCTATTAGATAAATAGCTCTCAAACCAGGAGAGGGCAACTCCACGAATTCCATCAGAGTGAAGATTTTAAAGTAAAATATGATGGTCAAACGTATCAAAGGTTTTTCATAAGTACATGAATACTCCTATTACATGTTCTTTATTGGCCATAGCATTTGTTATTTTATCATACAATTGTACTAAAGCTAGGTTGGCTGAATGTCATTTTCTGAAACCATATTAATTTAGATTTAGAACATGAAATGTATCTAAAAAGTTATACAGCCATTTGTAAATAATCTTTTCTAGGATTTTTGATATACTGGGAAGAATTGATATAGGCCCTGTAATGACTTATTTCGTGAGGACTGTCTTTTTTGAAAACCTCAAATCAATATCTCCCAAATAGTTGTTTATTGTGCTTTCGATTCCAAAAAGTTTTGTAAAGATTTTCGGTGTTGGTAATGAAATGAAAACCAGCCCAACGTTTTCATTTTTCTTGTTATCAATTTGATTATATTACGATGAAATGTGTTGAAATTGTGTCAGACTTATATGAGTAAATATTACCTTTCCCTAAAGAATTTTTGAATTTTTTGAATATTCGATAATGACAAAGATACTGTGATTGCTTGAAATCGATTCTTGATGATCATGAAAACACAAGTACTAATCATGCTTTGAAAAGTTTGGATTATTGTATTCACTATACACAATTGGCATGTTTATTATCTTTAACAGGAATACAACAATCACCAGGTGACATGGTTGTGCTGAGAGGACCCTACTACCCTGCCATATGTAAGGCTTTTCCCACTGAAACTTCAAACGGTGAGATTTACTTCCTGTCACATAACTTGAGCTGATAACGTTTTTGGTCTGTCTTTGGTCATTTCTGGTTATAATAATAAGCAGATTATAACAGCGTCCAAATGAGTTAACACTGAATGATTAAAACTGATGATGATGATGATCATCATAATAATAATAATAACAACAACAGAAAAAATAAAATAGAAATGAAATACAAATATATACAGATTTGAAAGTCAACCATGTCCCACGTGTGCACAATATTTCAGTAAATAAGAATTTCTGCAAATGTCTATGCCTCCGCCCAGCGAAGGTGGTGTCGGAGGCATTATGTTTTCAGGTTGCCCGTCCGTCCGTCCCGGTTTCTTGTTCTAAAAAAACAAACGATATATGAACTTCAAACCTGGTGCTAGTATGTATCACCATAGGAAGACGATCTGATTAGATTTTGGGGTACGTAGGTCAAAGGTCAAAGGTCACAGGCCAATTTCCGAAATTTCAGGTGTTAGCCTTATTCTAGCGATAACTCAAGAACCATTTGAGGTATGAACTTTACACTTGCTGCTAGTATGTATCATCTTAGGAAGACGATCTGATTAGATTTTGGGGTATGTAGGTTAAAGGTCAAGGTCACAGAGGACAATTTCTGATCTTTCAGGTGTTAGCCTTGTTCTAGCGATAACTCAAGAACCATTTGAGGTATGAACTTCAAACTTAGTGCTAGTATGTATCATCATAGGAAGAGGATCTGATTAGATTTTGGGGTATGTAGGTCAAAAGTCACAGGCCAATTTCTGAAATTTCAGGTGTTAGCCTTGTTCTAGCGATAACTCAAGAACCATTTGAGGTATGAACTTCAAACTTAGTGCTAGTATGTATCACCATAGGAAGACGATCTGATTAGATCTTGGGGTATGTAGCTTAAAGGTCAAGTTCACAGAGGCCAATTTCTGAAATTTCTGGTGTTAGCCTTGTTCTAGCGATAACTTAAGAACCATTTGAGGTATGAACTTTACACTTGCTGCTAGTATGTATCATCATAGGAAGAGGATCTGATTAGATTTTGGGGTATGTAGGTCAAAGGTCACAGGTCAATTTCTGAAATTTCAAGTGTTAGCCATGTTCTAGCGATAACTCAAGAACCATTTGCGGTATTAACTTCAAACTTAGTGCTAGTATATATCATCATATGAAGAGGATCTGATTAGATTTTTGGGGTATGTAGGTCAAAGGTCAGCGAAGGTGGTGTCGGAGGCATTATGTTTTCAGGTTGCCCGTCCGTCCGTCCCGGTTTCTTGTTCTAAAAAACCACACGATATATGAACTTCAAACCTGGTGCTAGTATGTATCACCATAGGAAGACGATCTGATTAGATTTTGGGGTACGTAGGTCAAAGGTCAAAGGTCACAGGCCAATTTCCGAAATTTCAGGTGTTAGCCTTATTCTAGCGATAACTCAAGAACCATTTGAGGTATGAACCTTACACTTGCTGCTAGTGTGTATCATCATAGGAATAGGATCTGATTAGATTTTGGGGTATGTAGGTCAAAGGTCACAGGCCAATTTCTGAAATTTCAAGTGTTAGCCATGTTCTAGCGATAACTCAAGAACCATTTGAGGTATTAACTTCAAACTTAGTGCTAGTATATATCATCATATGAAGAGGATCTGATTAGATTTTGGGGTATGTAGGTCAAAGGTCACAGGCCAATTTCTGAAATTTGAGGTGTTAGCCTTGTTCTAGCGATAACTCAAGAACCATTTGAGGTATGAACTTCAAACTTAGTACTCGTGTGTAACACCATAATGAGAGTGATTAGATCTTTATTCACGTAGGTCAAAGGTGATAGGTCATTATACAGCAACATGTGAAATCAATGGCCTTTGTTATCACCATATCTCAACTATTTTGTAATCATGACTAGAGGAGATAAAGTGATCAGACTTTTGGGTTATAAGGTGTAAGGTCAAATGTCAAAGAGTTCAATTAACATGTAATTAGATGAGAGGCTTTTTACTCTGGGTATCACAATATTTCAAGAGCAGTTTGAGCCATCAACTGATTTTTTTTTCAACCTTTTGTTATCACCATATCTCAACTATGTTGTATTCATGAGTAGGAGGAGATAAAGTGATTAGACTTCGGGGTTATAAAGTATAAGGCCAAATGTCAAAGAGGTCAATTAACATGCAATTAGAGGCTTTTTACTCTGGTTATCACAATATTTCAAGAACCGTTTGAGCCATCAAATGATTTTTAAACCTTTTGTTATCACCATATCTCAACTATTCTGTATTCATGACTAGGAGGAGATAGGGTAATTACACTTTTGGGTTATAAGGTGTTAGGTCAAATGTCAAAGAGGTCAATTAACATGTAATTGAGCCATCAACTATTCAAGAGGATCTTACTGTAAGGAGTCGTGACTTACATCATGGAGCGTACAAGAAATTCAATGAGAAAAAAGTTTCTGCAGCATGGTCTTCAGACGGAAAGGTTTTTGTCGCGATGCCAACGACCAACGGTAGCAAAGCTGTGAAGAAGTTGATCACTTGCCACGAAGATCTCAAGTTTCTGTTACGCTTCAGCATAGTAAGTGCGATTTTGGGATCATACTTTTGTTGTGATGTAGATCCTTGGTTCAGCACTGAGACTTGACCCTTTTTAACATTGTACACGGAAATGAAATGAATGATTATGCTAAGTTATTAGAATAAAAATTTCCAGAAGGGCTTGGGTCTAGTGTTTTTATACATATCTCATATTTTTAAAATGCGTGTTAATTCATAAGTTGTGTTCCTCTTGTACTGTATTATGTTCAGCTCATATCTAATGAATAACATTGTAGACAAAGAAAAAAAAATATTACTTACCTGATCAATTCAATGACGAAATCTCATCATTAGATGAACCACATATATCTTTAATGCATATAAATTGTCGTAGTCTCAATAAAATTTTTGATACCATGTCTAATTATTTAAATTTACTTAAGTGTAAATTTTATTTTATTGTGGTGAGTGAAACATGGCTTACAAAAGGTCCAGATTGTTTATTGTCACTTCCTGGTTATTAATTTTATGGGAAAGGTTGACCATCCCGTGGAGGTGGTTTTGGAATATATGCTAAATCTACATTTTATATTAAAGATAGGCCAGATCTGTCAGTATTTAATCAAAATATTGAATCTTATTTCATTGAGATAGTTCAGAGTAATGGTAAAAACATTATAATTGCAGCAATGTATAGACCTCCTTCTCAGTGTAGTGCTGACTTTATTGCAGATCTTAACAGAGCTTTAGAGAAAGTTGGTAGCGAAAATAGAACATGCTACTTTTTGGGTGATTTCAATCTTAATTTAGTGGATATACACTCTGAACAACATGTCAATTCTTTCCTGGAAATTGTTTTTTCTCACTCGTATGCCCCTCTTGTCACCATGGCAACAAGAATAGTTCAGTCTAGTGCAACACTTATTGATAATATTTTTGTGAATGATACAAACTCAGTGTTGAGAAGTGGAATTTTGCTGGCAGATATATTTGACCACCTTCCAATTTTTGCCTTTAGCCAGTTGAAACATAGCGAATGCTTTAAGCATAAGACAAAAAATAAAACTTATACAAGAGACATGTCTCAGTAAAATTTTGAAAAATTTAGAGTTGCTCTTGCTGAACATTCTTGGGAACTAGTAATGCAGGAGGAGTCATGTGATATAGCTTATGAATTGTTTATTAATGAGTTTAAGATTATACATGATTCTTGCTTTCCTTTGAAAGAAAGACGTTGTAAAAGAAAAGAATTCAAACCGTGGTTTACAGCAGCAATATTAAAATCCTGTAAGAAGAAGATAAAGTTGTACAGAAAATTTATTAAGAACCCTTCTGTATATAGGAAGAAAGTGTACAGCGAGTATCGAAATACGTTAACAACAGTAATTCGAAACTCAAGGGAATATTATTATGCAAAACAGTTTAAAGAAAGTAATTCTAGTAAACGAACTTGGAATATCATTACTACTCTTTTGAACAAGGGAACCAAGAACAAGATTCAAGATTGCTTTCATGATGAAAATAACATGGAAATTATAGATCTTGTTGATATAGCAAACACATTTAATGAATATTTCATAAGCATTGGAACAAAGTTTACAGATACACATAATATGTGACCAGCCGCCTCAAAACCTTCAATAAGTCGCACGGACCACAACGTAGCAAGCAGCCCAAAATAGTAAATTTGCTTGGATCAGTCGATTTTCTGTTTTTGTTAGAAATGGGTAGTTTCATTATCATTCTATCATGTCTCAAGTTTGTGAATCGTAATTCGACTTAGAAATATGTTTTGGGGGCATTTTAAAATGACTCCTTTTTTCACCTGTCCAGCTAATGATTGTTTGGAGAGCTTTTGTAATACTTTCATTCAATGCCAAATTACTACTTACCTCTAAAGGTATTAAATTGATTTTTGGAGTGAGTAATGAATAGATCCTCATTGAGCAGCGTGCCAAAATTCAGCCTAATCTAATAATGGGGGCATCTCGTTTTTCCGAAGGTTCGTTTTTCCGAAGGTTCGTATTTCCGAAGGTTCGTATTTCAGAAACACTAATTTCCCATGCCTGGGGGTTCATAATTCCGAAAATGAAAAAGGGTTCGTAATTCCGAACATTTGTTGCCTTATTCCGAAGGTTCGTTATTCCGATGGTTCGTTTATCCGAAGGTTCGTTTATCCGAAGGTTCGTTTATCCGAAGGTTCATAATTCCGAAAATGAAATAGGGTTCATATTTTCGAAGGTTCGTATTTCCGAAAATGAAAAAGGGTTCATAATTCCGAAGGTTCGTATTTCCGAAGGTTCGTATTTCCGAAAATGAAATAAGGTTCGTATTTCCGAAAATGAAATGAGGTTCGTATTTCCCAAAATGAAATAGGGTTCGTTTTTCCGAAAATGAAATAATGTTCGTATTTCCGAAAATGAAATAGGGTTCATATTTCCGAAAATGAAATAGGGTTCGTATTTCCGAAAATGAAATAAGGTTCGTATTTCCGAAAATGAAATAGGGTTCATATTTCCGAAAAATGAAATAGGGTTCATATTTCCGAAAAATGAAATAGGGTTCATAATTCCTGGTAAAAAAGGGCGAATTCATCACGAGCAGAGGTGTAGCAACGGGGGAGGGGGGGGGCACGCCCCCACCCCTCCCTCATCGGATGGCGAAAAAATAAGAGAAAAAGAAAGAAAATGGAATAGGAAAGAAGACGGTTGGACCCCTTCCGGCAACCCCCCCCCCAACCCTCTTCCACCAGCGGCGTCTTAGATTAGCTTTAAGATTATTCCAAAAGACTTGTGCCTCCATGCCAGTGCTCTCACAATGGCTAGACTCTAGCTACGCCACTGTTAAAGGGAACATTTAGGGTCACGATAGGATATTATGGGTTTAATTGCCATTTTCAAAAAGCAGATCTCTTTTCGACGAAAAGCACCTCCCCCACCCCGCAATGAATAAAAAAAATTAAATGGAGACACAAAACTGGGAAGGTTTATAAAAGAGGAGAGGAGAAAAGAAAAGAGACAAAAATAAGTGGACGAGATTAGAAGAATCGAATAAGTGTTTATGTGTGTGTGTGTGTCGTATAGTCGAACGGTTTACAGCGCTTGACTGGAAACGCGAAGGTTGGGGGTTTGATCCCTGGTACGGCACCTATCGCCTTTATGCTGTAAAAAAAAATGATAGCAACTTTCCTTTTTTTAATTTACGAGCGCACGAAGCTAGCGACCAAAAATAATTGTGCCTTTCCGTTGTGAAAAATCATAAAAATAACATATTTCGGTATATAATCACTGAAATATGAGGATATCCGGGCACCTCACTCCCTGAATATGAGGTGTGAGTTGCCGGAATATCGGCACTTTCAAAATCCGGGGGGGGGGGGGGGTTGGCTGCAGCCCCCCCCCCCCCCTTCTCGTACGCCTATGCCTATGCCTATGTTGAGAACACAGTTGCGATTTATTTGAACTTGCGATTGTTTCAAATAAATCGCTTCAACTCCTTATAAGGCGGGGCACTGGTTGATAAAAGCCATTAATTTAGGTCAGAATGTTTTCTTCTGCATGTGTAATTCCATATTTCTATTTTTTACGATGAGGATTGTCTTTTAGTGTTTTGTCATTCGTACTCAAAATGTTGTAATTGTTTGGTAACAAAATCATTATTCTATAGACAATATCTCCTTTTTTTTCTTGCTCACTAGCGCGTAAAATTTAGAAACGGAATAGTTTGGGCCCAAATATTCCATATTCGGCAGTAGGGTTAAGTAATATTATTCATGGCTCATTATTACATGTTCTATATTTGTCTGATGGCGAAATTGCATTTCCATTGCAATTTTTAAAAAATGGTTTTACTTTTTTCTAACTCGCTTCGCTCGCTTGCAAATTGTAGAAACGGGGAGTATGATATTCTGCCAAGAGGCATCAGCCCCCCCCCTTTCAAAAACATTACGTGGCCATGTTCTGCTTGTAAAGATCTACTTGGAACTTTGGTGTGTCTCATTTTCCAAAGCGGTATATACATTATATAAATAACTTCAAGCCAATTTCGTTGTAGCAAATTTAATCCGGAGTCCGATCATTCACTTTCTTCAATAAATCAGTATGTATTTGTAATCACCGAAGCAATATCATTTTTTATGAGAAATGAAACATGTATTCCTGAGGCGCTCGCTCTCTACGCTCGCTCACAAATATTGGTTATTATAATAGGAACATTGATATAATGATAATAATATTAATAACAATAACAATAATGATGATAATAATAATAATAATAATAATAACAATAATGATGATAATAATAATAATCATAATAATAATGATAATTATGATAGGAATTACGATAATAATGGCTATTTCTCTGGATTTTATTATAATTGTTATCATCATTGTTATGATTATTGAGTCCGAAATTAATATCTTTACACTTGGCCGTCTTTCCCCTCCCCCTATCCGAAATACGGATTGACGCCGTATTCTCTGAATTTACAACCCTTTTTCATTTTCGGAAATACGAACCCTTTTTCATTTTCGGAAATACGAACCCTATTTCATTTTCGGAAATACGAACCCTTTTTCATTTTCGGAAATACGAACCCTTTTTCATTTTCGGAAATACGAACCCTATTTCATTTTCGGAAATACGAACCCTTTTTCTTTTTCGGAAATACGAACCTTCGGAATTATGAGCCTTTTTTCATTTTCGGAAATACGAACCTTCGGAAATACGAACCCTTTTTCATTTTCAGAAATACGAACCTTTTTTTCATTTTCGGAAATACGAACCCTTTTTCTTTTTCGGAAATACGAACCTTCGGAATTATGAGCCTTTTTTCATTTTCGGAAATACGAACCTTCGGAAATACGAACCCTTTTTCATTTTCAGAAATACGAACCTTTTTTTCATTTTCGGAAATACGAACCCTTTTTCTTTTTCGGAAATACGAACCTTCGGAATTATGAGCCTTTTTTCATTTTCGGAAATGCGAACCTTCGGAATTATGAACCCTTTTTCATTTTCGGAAAAAACGAACCTTCGGAAAAACGAACCTTCGCAGTAACGAACCTTCGGAATAACGAACCTTCGGAATTATGAACCTTCGGAAAAACGAACCTTCGGAAATACAAACCTTCGGAAAAACGACATGTAACCTCTAATAATACCTTCATACCGGTTGCTATGGTCATTTGAATACCTAGTTTTACTTGGGCGCACACAGAGAAGCGAAGGTTTAGCACTCTTTTGTTCCGAACTGAAACGGCCATTTTCTCTGAATAGGAATTATTGATTGCTGGTTACATACTGATTCTAAATGTGATATTTAAAGGTGTTATCATTGAGTAAACTAGGCAAGTGATATAGAATTGGAAAGCTGAGAATCTCTACTTTCAGAAAATGTATAAAACAAGAATAATAATTTTGGCGACTTATTGTAGGTTTTGAGGCGTCGGGTCACATATTGACTTACTGAAGTGTAGGTCTTATATGAAAGGTCAATATCAACACTCAATGTTCTTGAAACCTGTCGAATGTCATGAAAATATAGATATAGTGAAGGCAATGAAAATTGGTAAGAGTCCTGGGCATGATAACATAACAGTTTCTGTTATTAAAGAATCAGTTTATTTTATTGTTGCTCCATTAGTGTATATTTTCAACCTTTCTTTTTCTACTGGCAAATTTCCTCATGGTATGAAACAGGCAAGAGTGACCCCGATCCATAAGAAGGGTTCTCTCGATCAGTTTTGTAATTATAGACCGGTGTCACTCTTGCCCGTATTCTCTAAAATACTAGAAAAATTGTTTTATTCTCGATTATTGTCTTATACTGCAAAACAAAAGATATTGCCAAATTCTCAATATGGCTTCAGATCTGGTCATTCAACTGTATTGGCCTTGACCTACTTCTTGGATCAAATAACCTCTTCCCTTGATGATAGTAAACATTCACTCTCTCTATCATTGGATATTTCAAAAGCTTTTGATTCAATTAATCATCAAGTGTTATTATCCAAATTAGATTATTATGGTGTGAGGGGCTTGGCGTTGCAGTGGATAGAGAATTATCTAAAGGAAAGAAATCAATATGTTGTTTACAATGATGAAACTTCATTAGAAAAAAACTGATATGTGGGGTACCCCAAGGGTCTATATTGGGCCCCCTGTTATTCCTCTTATATATAAATGATTTACCAAATGCTTCCTCAATATTATCATACATCCTTTTTGCAGATGATACAAATGTTTTTTTGAGTGAGAAGAAACTAGATATTCTTGTCCATAATATGAATAAGGAAATTCAACAGGTATGGTATATGCTACATGGTATAAAGTGAATGGTTTAAGGGTTAACACTGAGAAGACAAATTTTCTTCATTTTGCTCCATTGAATAAACAATATGATAACAGTTTGCTTACTCTTAAGTTTACTGATTCATTAGAGCCCATCAAGCAGGTACATAGTACCATTTTCCTGCCAGTGAATATCGATGATAAGTTATCATGGTCTTTACATATTAATGGCATTGCATTGAAAATCTCTAGGGGTTCTGGAATTTTGTCAAAGTTGAAATTTGTAGTACCTTCAAAGGTACTCCTTCTACTGTATAATTCGTTAATCTTGCCTCACTTACAATATGGGAATATGATATGGATAAGTGCCTCAAATACATTGTTAAAACGACTGTATTTGTTGCAAAAACGCGTGATACGCATAATTGCCAAATCTCATTATTTAACCCATACTAACAATCTATTTAAACAGTATAGAGTATTAACTGTATATGAACTGAGTAAGTTAGAACTGGGAGAATTTATGTATAAATCTGAGAATGGACTGCTTCCAAACTCGTTTCAAAACTGGTATAGATGTAACAGTGATGTTCATTATTATACACTCGAAACTCCAAGAAATTATACAGCATTTATTACAGGACCCCTATTGGTCAGAGTAGTGTTAAGTATCATGGTTACCTTACATGGTCAGTTATAGAGAACAGCATTAAACAATCTAAATCATTACGACAATTTAAGCTAAAATAAAAAAAAAATATATCATTAACTCCAAGTAAACTATCAGGTTTTAAAATGTTTTTATCTCAATATATATGTTATTATTATGTTCCAAATCATTGTTCTTGTTTTCTGTTCTGTTTTGTTTTCTTTTCTTTATCAGGCCATATAAAAAATATCTAACATTTATTAGCCCCGGGGCTAGACTCGATAAGCTTTGCTTTTTCTAGCCCAATTGATTAGGCTTCATTATTCCGGACAACTATTGAATTACTCCAAAGATTCATAATTACGAAAATAAGATAGGGTTCATTATTCCGAAGGTTGGTATAATCACGGTATTTACGACGTAAGGTTCTATTTACATTTTCAGAATTATGAACCTTCGGAATCATGAAATGATTTTACGTTTGTTTTTGTTTTTTTGGTTGTTATTGTTGTTGTTGTCTTTGTTGTTGTTTTTTCCTGGGGGTGGAGATAAAGGGAACGTCCACCCTGGTATTTAATTGATTTTAATAACAGCAGAATAATGATAGAAATAGATTAGTCAAAGTTTGAGCAAAATGCGATAAGAAATAACAAACCTATGAATTTAGGAAGTTATCATCAATTAAACACAGATTAGCAACTACGTGACGTATCTTGCGAGTAAGCTTGAGTGGGTACACCTACTTTTCGAATACTCGCAAAAATTGCTTAGCGCAAAAATGTACGAGGCGTACTATCGGTTGCCGACTTCTGACAACCAAAGAAAGCTGCGTCCATCGACATCCAATTTAAAAAAAAAAATAATTCCACTATCAGTTGCCAATCGGTTGTAGGCCAATGCCGAATGTCGTACGAACATTGTCCTATCATCAAAGACTAATTGCCGAATGGTCGGCAGTTGATGGGCGATTTATCGGCGATTATAAATAACTGGTCGGGGAATAATGGCCGAGTTCTTAGGCAGTCGGCGTATCGGGGAAAGGTATGGATCACTGGCGCAAACATGCATAAAACTATATATTGATTATCATCATTATCACCATCATCATTATGAAGAATTTGGTGTCACCTGTGCATAGGAGGGGTGATACTAGGTTATGATGATTAGGCCACCTCTTGTTACAATACATGAATAATACATTTCAATAGATTGAGGCATCGACTACTGAAATGTGTTATTTATACATTCATTCATCTCCTTTATAAACAAAACAGCTTTTTCAAAAGGCAACAGAATCAAAATCACCCTTGAGTCTATTTCATGAAAGTCTTTGGGATGATTTGTTAGTTATTGTTGGTTGACGGTGGTCGTTTGTTATTTGGAGATCAGTCTCGACCTCATTTTCAACCCAAATCTGCTCGCCGATGGTCGACGAGCACTAAAGATCAGACGGTTATCAGTCTGAGAACTGTCGCCCACCCTTGGAAAACCCCAGGAAAACCTCTCCACACCCAGTTTGGTCGGCTGGTCAGGAGGTTTACGCTGCTGCATCGAAAAGCTTTTCCTTGCAAACAAACTCGCAAACAAAATGCTCCGATAACCAGTCGCCAGCAGCTGACAACTTCTTAAAGACTGACAAAAACCTCTTTGCGATTTCTGACAACTAATTACTGACCAGTGGTTGTCGAAAGTCGGAAAACGGTCGTAAGCCTAGTGTGATATAGGCTAAACTAGTAATTACTGATTTGAACAATCATTTAATCCTTCGCCCTATACCTAGCCGCGGACACCCCAAGCAATTGATTTCTGCAGGAAGGACTACCTACAATGGTGGTGGTCGTGGTGGTCTTTGTTGGGGCGTGAGTATCCAGTATTGGCCCTTGGGTGGAGCTGGTGTAGCTCCTCGAAGGCGCAAGAAAAATGTCAGTACAACTTGCTGTGCCTGTATAAGAACGGAGCTGCCCAGATACATTTAGGCCTTCTCCTTGGGAGATCGAGTCACCTCCCCTGAATCAATTTCTGGATACGAAACCATGGTTGTGCAGGGCTAGGCAATAAGGATAAGAATTTAATGGTAGTTCATATCAATAACTGATGGTTAACAGAGCACATATAATGATTCAAATACATTTTGATCAAATTCTAGAATGAGGCATTTTTGCGCAAAGAAATTTTTGCGAATTTCCACAAAGTAGCCAATACTGATGCAAGCCTAAAATAAGAAGTATGGTCAGATGTCAGCCGGTTAAACACACCCTCAGCCATGGTTTAATAACAAAAAATCTTATCGATATCGTGAATTAATCATGTTGTTATATGTTCAATGTGTCCTTTTTTATACGCACTGAAAATTAGTTGAATACCTTATTCTTTTACCCAAGCTTTTACTCTTTTGTTAACATTCCAAAAGAAGAACAGTCTAGGAAGCAAACATACATTGAAAGTTATGTTTAAAAGGGAAATATATGCTCTGTGAATAAAAGTCATTTAGCCTAAAACTATTCCCAAATTATGTTGCACACATACATTGGACAGCATGCAGAAGAATGTATATGAAATAACTATGTACCTCGTTCCGTGACTGTCTTCGTGTTTTTGCTTTTGGTTTTTAATTTTTTAGTTAAAGTGAAACACTAGCTAATAATGAAATGTCCCGGTTTTATTGCTTACCCCATATCATTATTATTATCTAATTAAAAAAAAAACTCACGGGCCGGTTGTAACCCCCCCCCCCCTCCCCTAAATTCGCCAGTAAACACTGTAAGTGAATTTCGATGAATCTGTCGTGTACTCTAAACTGTTATGCCCATGTTCTTGAAAGCGGCTTCCTGATACGTTAAACCTAGCCCACTGATTTATGAACGGCAAATTGAACGTTATTATGTAACATAATGACAATACGAGATTAATATATTTTAAAAAAAATAAAACAGAAATGAAAATAATGTATTTAATTTAATTGCGGTATTATGGTGATATGTGCAGGATGAAATGACAGACATTAGGCATTTCGTAAATCGGTGAACTAAATTTGATTGATTGATTGATTGATTGATTGATTGATTGATGGAATGTTTATTTCATCTCATTTTTCCATATACAAAACAATATGATTATTGTTTCTCGTACGCCTATGCCTATGCCTATGTTGAGAACACAGTTGCGATTTATTTGAACTTGCGATTGTTTCAAATAAATCGCTTCAACTCCTTATAAGGCGGGGCACTGGTTGATAAAAGCCATTAATTTAGGTCAGAATGTTTTCTTCTGCATGTGTAATTCCATATTTCTATTTTTTACGATGAGGATTGTCTTTTAGTGTTTTGTCATTCGTACTCAAAATGTTGTAATTGTTTGGTAACAAAATCATTATTCTATAGACAATATCTCCTTTTTTTTTCTTGCTCACTAGCGCGTAAAATTTAGAAACGGAATAGTTTGGGCCCAAATATTCCATATTCGGCAGTAGGGTTAAGTAATATTATTCATGGCTCATTATTACATGTTCTATATTTGTCTGATGGCGAAATTGCATTTCCATTGCAATTTTTAAAAAATGGTTTTACTTTTTTCTAACTCGCTTCGCTCGCTTGCAAATTGTAGAAACGGGAGTATGATATTCTGCCAAGAGGCATCAGCCCCCCCCCCCTTTCAAAAACATTACGTGGCCATGTTCTGCTTGTAAAGATCTACTTGGAACTTTGGTGTGTCTCATTTTCCAAAGCGGTATATACATTATATAAATAACTTCAAGCCAATTTCGTTGTAGCAAATTTAATCCGGAGTCCGATCATTCACTTTCTTCAATAAATCAGTATGTATTTGTAATCACCGAAGCAATATCATTTTTTATGAGAAATGAAACATGTATTCCTGAGGCGCTCGCTCTCTACGCTCGCTCACAAATATTGGTTAGTATAATAGGAACATTGATATAATGATAATAATATTAATAACAATAACAATAATGATGATAATAATAATAATAATAATAATAACAATAATGATGATAATAATAATAATCATAATAATAATGATAATTATGATAGGAATTACGATAATAATGGCTATTTCTCTGGATTTTATTATAATTGTTATCATCATTGTTATGATTATTGAGTCCGAAATTAATATCTTTACACTTGGCCGTCTTTCCCCTCCCCCTATCCGAAATACGGATTGACGCCGTATTCTCTGAATTTACAACCCTTTTTCATTTTCGGAAATACGAACCCTTTTTCATTTTCGGAAATACGAACCCTATTTCATTTTCGGAAATACGAACCCTTTTTCATTTTCGGAAATACGAACCCTTTTTCATTTTCGGAAATACGAACCCTATTTCATTTTCGGAAATACGAACCCTTTTTCTTTTTCGGAAATACGAACCTTCGGAATTATGAGCCTTTTTTCATTTTCGGAAATACGAACCTTCGGAAATACGAACCCTTTTTCATTTTCAGAAATACGAACCTTTTTTTCATTTTCGGAAATACGAACCCTTTTTCTTTTTCGGAAATACGAACCTTCGGAATTATGAGCCTTTTTTCATTTTCGGAAATACGAACCTTCGGAAATACGAACCCTTTTTCATTTTCAGAAATACGAACCTTTTTTTCATTTTCGGAAATACGAACCCTTTTTCTTTTTCGGAAATACGAACCTTCGGAATTATGAGCCTTTTTTCATTTTCGGAAATGCGAACCTTCGGAATTATGAACCCTTTTTCATTTTCGGAAAAAACGAACCTTCGGAAAAACGAACCTTCGCAGTAACGAACCTTCGGAATAACGAACCTTCGGAATTATGAACCTTCGGAAAAACGAACCTTCGGAAATACAAACCTTCGGAAAAACGACATGTAACCTCTAATAATACCTTCATACCGGTTGCTATGGTCATTTGAATACCTAGTTTTACTTGGGCGCACACAGAGAAGCGAAGGTTTAGCACTCTTTTGTTCCGAACTGAAACGGCCATTTTCTCTGAATAGGAATTATTGATTGCTGGTTACATACTGATTCTAAATGTGATATTTAAAGGTGTTATCATTGAGTAAACTAGGCAAGTGATATAGAATTGGAAAGCTGAGAATCTCTACTTTCAGAAAATGTATAAAACAAGAATAATAATTTTGGCGACTTATTGTAGGTTTTGAGGCGTCGGGTCACATATTGACTTACTGAAGTGTAGGTCTTATATGAAAGGTCAATATCAACACTCAATGTTCTTGAAACCTGTCGAATGTCATGAAAATATAGATATAGTGAAGGCAATGAAAATTGGTAAGAGTCCTGGGCATGATAACATAACAGTTTCTGTTATTAAAGAATCAGTTTATTTTATTGTTGCTCCATTAGTGTATATTTTCAACCTTTCTTTTTCTACTGGCAAATTTCCTCATGGTATGAAACAGGCAAGAGTGACCCCGATCCATAAGAAGGGTTCTCTCGATCAGTTTTGTAATTATAGACCGGTGTCACTCTTGCCCGTATTCTCTAAAATACTAGAAAAATTGTTTTATTCTCGATTATTGTCTTATACTGCAAAACAAAAGATATTGCCAAATTCTCAATATGGCTTCAGATCTGGTCATTCAACTGTATTGGCCTTGACCTACTTCTTGGATCAAATAACCTCTTCCCTTGATGATAGTAAACATTCACTCTCTCTATCATTGGATATTTCAAAAGCTTTTGATTCAATTAATCATCAAGTGTTATTATCCAAATTAGATTATTATGGTGTGAGGGGCTTGGCGTTGCAGTGGATAGAGAATTATCTAAAGGAAAGAAATCAATATGTTGTTTACAATGATGAAACTTCATTAGAAAAAAAACTGATATGTGGGGTACCCCAAGGGTCTATATTGGGCCCCCTGTTATTCCTCTTATATATAAATGATTTACCAAATGCTTCCTCAATATTATCATACATCCTTTTTGCAGATGATACAAATGTTTTTTTGAGTGAGAAGAAACTAGATATTCTTGTCCATAATATGAATAAGGAAATTCAACAGGTATGGTATATGCTACATGGTATAAAGTGAATGGTTTAAGGGTTAACACTGAGAAGACAAATTTTCTTCATTTTGCTCCATTGAATAAACAATATGATAACAGTTTGCTTACTCTTAAGTTTACTGATTCATTAGAGCCCATCAAGCAGGTACATAGTACCATTTTCCTGCCAGTGAATATCGATGATAAGTTATCATGGTCTTTACATATTAATGGCATTGCATTGAAAATCTCTAGGGGTTCTGGAATTTTGTCAAAGTTGAAATTTGTAGTACCTTCAAAGGTACTCCTTCTACTGTATAATTCGTTAATCTTGCCTCACTTACAATATGGGAATATGATATGGATAAGTGCCTCAAATACATTGTTAAAACGACTGTATTTGTTGCAAAAACGCGTGATACGCATAATTGCCAAATCTCATTATTTAACCCATACTAACAATCTATTTAAACAGTATAGAGTATTAACTGTATATGAACTGAGTAAGTTAGAACTGGGAGAATTTATGTATAAATCTGAGAATGGACTGCTTCCAAACTCGTTTCAAAACTGGTATAGATGTAACAGTGATGTTCATTATTATACACTCGAAACTCCAAGAAATTATACAGCATTTATTACAGGACCCCTATTGGTCAGAGTAGTGTTAAGTATCATGGTTACCTTACATGGTCAGTTATAGAGAACAGCATTAAACAATCTAAATCATTACGACAATTTAAGCTAAAATAAAAAAAAAATATATCATTAACTCCAAGTAAACTATCAGGTTTTAAAATGTTTTTATCTCAATATATATGTTATTATTATGTTCCAAATCATTGTTCTTGTTTTCTGTTCTGTTTTGTTTTCTTTTCTTTATCAGGCCATATAAAAAATATCTAACATTTATTAGCCCCGGGGCTAGACTCGATAAGCTTTGCTTTTTCTAGCCCAATTGATTAGGCTTCATTATTCCGGACAACTATTGAATTACTCCAAAGATTCATAATTACGAAAATAAGATAGGGTTCATTATTCCGAAGGTTGGTATAATCACGGTATTTACGACGTAAGGTTCTATTTACATTTTCAGAATTATGAACCTTCGGAATCATGAAATGATTTTACGTTTGTTTTTGTTTTTTTGGTTGTTATTGTTGTTGTTGTCTTTGTTGTTGTTTTTTCCTGGGGGTGGAGATAAAGGGAACGTCCACCCTGGTATTTAATTGATTTTAATAACAGCAGAATAATGATAGAAATAGATTAGTCAAAGTTTGAGCAAAATGCGATAAGAAATAACAAACCTATGAATTTAGGAAGTTATCATCAATTAAACACAGATTAGCAACTACGTGACGTATCTTGCGAGTAAGCTTGAGTGGGTACACCTACTTTTCGAATACTCGCAAAAATTGCTTAGCGCAAAAATGTACGAGGCGTACTATCGGTTGCCGACTTCTGACAACCAAAGAAAGCTGCGTCCATCGACATCCAATTTAAAAAAAAAAATAATTCCACTATCAGTTGCCAATCGGTTGTAGGCCAATGCCGAATGTCGTACGAACATTGTCCTATCATCAAAGACTAATTGCCGAATGGTCGGCAGTTGATGGGCGATTTATCGGCGATTATAAATAACTGGTCGGGGAATAATGGCCGAGTTCTTAGGCAGTCGGCGTATCGGGGAAAGGTATGGATCACTGGCGCAAACATGCATAAAACTATATATTGATTATCATCATTATCACCATCATCATTATGAAGAATTTGGTGTCACCTGTGCATAGGAGGGGTGATACTAGGTTATGATGATTAGGCCACCTCTTGTTACAATACATGAATAATACATTTCAATAGATTGAGGCATCGACTACTGAAATGTGTTATTTATACATTCATTCATCTCCTTTATAAACAAAACAGCTTTTTCAAAAGGCAACAGAATCAAAATCACCCTTGAGTCTATTTCATGAAAGTCTTTGGGATGATTTGTTAGTTATTGTTGGTTGACGGTGGTCGTTTGTTATTTGGAGATCAGTCTCGACCTCATTTTCAACCCAAATCTGCTCGCCGATGGTCGACGAGCACTAAAGATCAGACGGTTATCAGTCTGAGAACTGTCGCCCACCCTTGGAAAACCCCAGGAAAACCTCTCCACACCCAGTTTGGTCGGCTGGTCAGGAGGTTTACGCTGCTGCATCGAAAAGCTTTTCCTTGCAAACAAACTCGCAAACAAAATGCTCCGATAACCAGTCGCCAGCAGCTGACAACTTCTTAAAGACTGACAAAAACCTCTTTGCGATTTCTGACAACTAATTACTGACCAGTGGTTGTCGAAAGTCGGAAAACGGTCGTAAGCCTAGTGTGATATAGGCTAAACTAGTAATTACTGATTTGAACAATCATTTAATCCTTCGCCCTATACCTAGCCGCGGACACCCCAAGCAATTGATTTCTGCAGGAAGGACTACCTACAATGGTGGTGGTCGTGGTGGTCTTTGTTGGGGCGTGAGTATCCAGTATTGGCCCTTGGGTGGAGCTGGTGTAGCTCCTCGAAGGCGCAAGAAAAATGTCAGTACAACTTGCTGTGCCTGTATAAGAACGGAGCTGCCCAGATACATTTAGGCCTTCTCCTTGGGAGATCGAGTCACCTCCCCTGAATCAATTTCTGGATACGAAACCATGGTTGTGCAGGGCTAGGCAATAAGGATAAGAATTTAATGGTAGTTCATATCAATAACTGATGGTTAACAGAGCACATATAATGATTCAAATACATTTTGATCAAATTCTAGAATGAGGCATTTTTGCGCAAAGAAATTTTTGCGAATTTCCACAAAGTAGCCAATACTGATGCAAGCCTAAAATAAGAAGTATGGTCAGATGTCAGCCGGTTAAACACACCCTCAGCCATGGTTTAATAACAAAAAATCTTATCGATATCGTGAATTAATCATGTTGTTATATGTTCAATGTGTCCTTTTTTATACGCACTGAAAATTAGTTGAATACCTTATTCTTTTACCCAAGCTTTTACTCTTTTGTTAACATTCCAAAAGAAGAACAGTCTAGGAAGCAAACATACATTGAAAGTTATGTTTAAAAGGGAAATATATGCTCTGTGAATAAAAGTCATTTAGCCTAAAACTATTCCCAAATTATGTTGCACACATACATTGGACAGCATGCAGAAGAATGTATATGAAATAACTATGTACCTCGTTCCGTGACTGTCTTCGTGTTTTTGCTTTTGGTTTTTAATTTTTTAGTTAAAGTGAAACACTAGCTAATAATGAAATGTCCCGGTTTTATTGCTTACCCCATATCATTATTATTATCTAATTAAAAAAAAAAACTCACGGGCCGGTTGTAACCCCCCCCCCCCCCCCCCCTAAATTCGCCAGTAAACACTGTAAGTGAATTTCGATGAATCTGTCGTGTACTCTAAACTGTTATGCCCATGTTCTTGAAAGCGGCTTCCTGATACGTTAAACCTAGCCCACTGATTTATGAACGGCAAATTGAACGTTATTATGTAACATAATGACAATACGAGATTAATATATTTTAAAAAAAATAAAACAGAAATGAAAATAATGTATTTAATTTAATTGCGGTATTATGGTGATATGTGCAGGATGAAATGACAGACATTAGGCATTTCGTAAATCGGTGAACTAAATTTGATTGATTGATTGATTGATTGATTGATTGATTGATGGAATGTTTATTTCATCTCATTTTTCCATATACAAAACAATATGATTAAAATGTACAGAATCATGAAATGAAAAAGGAACCCACTGGAAAGCATAGCTTGTTTGTGTAGGTTTCCAAGAATAAATATAACATTAACATAATTATCATTATAACATGGGAAATTGGAAGTGAGATACATATTTTAAAAAAATATATATATACATATACATGCACATAATGTATACTCATGCATTGGCATATCTCTCAAAATTACATAATTAATCAAGTAGTCATGAATCCTGTATAATTATATAATGAAATTTTCATAACAAGATGCTTTACACCGAAGAGCAAATGATAAGACAGGACGGGGGCATCTCGTTTTTCCGAAGGTTCGTTTTTCCGAAGGTTCGTATTTCCGAAGGTTCGTATTTCCGAAACACTAATTTCCCATGCCTGGGGGTTCATAATTCCGAAAATGAAAAAGGGTTCGTAATTCCGAACATTTGTTGCATTATTCCGAAGGTTCGTTATTCCGAAGGTTCGTTTATCCGACGGTTCGTTTATCCGAAGGTTCATAATTCCGAAAATGAAATAGGGTTCATATTTCCGAAGGTTCGTATTTCCGAAAATGAAAAAGGGGTCATAATTCCGAAGGTTCGTATTTCCGAAAATGAAAAAGGGTTCGTATTTCCGAAAATGAAAAAGGGTTCGTATTTCCGAAAATGAAATAAGGTTCGTATTTCCGAAAATGAAAAAGGGTTCGTATTTCCGAAAATGAAATAGGGTTCGTATTTCCGAAAATGAAAAAGGGTTCGTATTTCCGAAAATGAAATAAGGTTCGTATTTCCGAAAATGAAAAAGGGTTCGTATTTCCGAAAATGAAATAGGGTTCGTATTTCCGAAAAATGAAATAGGGTTCATAATTCCTGGAAAAAAAAAACAAATTCATCAGGAGCAGAGGTGTGGGGGGGGGGGGAGGGAACGCCCCCACCCCTCCCTCATCGGATGGCGAAAAAATAAGAAAAAAAAAGAAAGAAAATGGAATAGGAAAGGAGACGGTTGGACTGTACAAATGATTAATGGTTTTACTCATATACGAACCTACCATTTTTCATTGACATTTATTATATGACCTTCAAATGTTACGTAACACCATACCCGGGAATAGGTCGCGCGGCAAGCCCTTTAAAACTATCAGCGGTGGGGGGGGGGGGGCGCTAATTGCCCTCCAGTCCTATTTGGATTAAAGGAATGTGAAAGAAAGATGAGTCTCGTTCGGGTCTGAGATACAAAACTGTATTTGGGCAGCCATGTTCATCGTTAATCTCATCTCAAAGTTCTTCTTTCTTCATCCTGTCGCTTTCTTCTTTGTTTTCCTTTCGCTTTTTCAGTGTTGAAAAAAATCGGAATTAGGTTTTCTGTTTTCTTTCCTTTTTTCTTCTTTTTCTCTCTTTTTTCCCTTCTAACCTCTAATGAATCTTTTCACCTTTTTCTTTTCTCCTTTCGCTTCCCTCTCCCTCCTTTTTGCCCACATAGTGGCGCATATACTGACAGCAATGGTGAATATGAAAGGGGGAGTGACATCCCAACACCCCACCCCTGCCCCAACCCATTTTAACAAGGCCCATGATAGGGGTGGGGTATATTTATATATCTTATCATAAGTCATAAGCCTGATCATGTGATCTCACATTGTGCAGTACGCAGTTATCTTTATAAAGTTCATATTATAATGGAACTTAATACAATAACTACGTGTATTTGGGGGCCTCGTGTTTGAAAGTAGGGGGGGGGGGCTGACACATCTTTCCCGAAAATCCACCATTATGTTTCTACATTTTCTAAATTTCATGAGCGAGCGAAGAGAGCGAGGAAAGAATTAACCTACAATTTTATTTTGTCAAAGAAATACACGAGAAAAGTTTATGTACATGATCACCTCCTATACTTGATATGATGCACCACGCGTTACCGCGGGTAGTGTTGTACCCGAGGTACCATAGTGTCCCTGTATTAAAGAGTTGCGACATGGACGTCTCACTTTTCTGGAAACAAAATGCCGTTCGAATTCTTTCTATTGAGGTGCTCATCGGAATTGAATAGAAATGTTATGTAATAGTGGAAACAAAATGGCGTTCAAATCCCCAGTTGTCGCAACTCTTTAATTAATACAGGGACACTATGTTACCCCCGGGGTACAACGCTATAACCCGGGGTAACGCGTGGTGCATCATAATATTTATGTCGGATTTCGGGCAGTTTGCAACACGAATATGTGTATATTTGCTGAACGAGGCATCCAAGAAAAGTTTAAATTTTACGAACGAACGAGAAAAAAGGACACTTTATCATCTTTAAATGCTATCAACAAAAGACACTTACAAACATTATTCTAAGACGTATATTTGTGCACCTTAATATTTTACCTGAAATGATATATCTTAACACTCTCATTTTTACGTATAAGTTACCGATCAGGAAAATTACCCAGTTTATTTGATGACAGTCATGTTCACTCTTAATCCATCTGTGTATTCACATAATACCCGTCAATCTGTCAATCTACAATGTTTCACCAACCTAAGGTTTTCTCTACTTTAAATTCATTTGGCATTAAAGCTATGGTTTTATAGTATGGTCACAACCCACAAAATTAGCCTGCAATGGGAGTAAAATATGATGTTATGTTTTGCATAATGAATTTATATAGTCAAATAATTTTACACATTCATGCATACTAAATGAACAAAATTACGTGTTAAAAAATTGCCTTATTTTAGTAGCCAGCCTTAGCATAATATGCTTTGGACACTATAATTTTCATTATGGATATGTAGATATTTGGATCCACTGGATATGTGTTTTGAGGTTGACAGATAGAAATAGGCCCATGGATACAAAACTTTAGTAATCATTAGGATCATTTGAATGTAATTAAGATTCTATCATCATCTGAAAAGGAAAGTGAGTTCAGCATTATCACATTATATTACTTGTGAATAATAGACGTCATTAATAGACGTCCATATGCACTCGTCGATGTTCATCAAAAGATAATTCTTGTATGCAATGTAAATCATATCACAACTAAAAAGAGCAAAATAGGAGGTAAAGATCAGAATCCAGAACTTTAGTAACTCCCAGTGTGGTTGATAGCAGGGGCAGTGGAGCGTCTTTCAAAATGGGTGGGGGCACCAACAAAAGGGGCACTTTGGGGGCAAAGGGCACCTACAAAGGGTGAAAAAATTGCGGGAAATGCCACTTTGAGCTGAGACAATAGTATATTGCTTTTGTTGGTGTCCCCACCCATTAATACACTATCGAATATCATTTTCGACACATTATTGTTTATGTCTTAGCATGGTTCTAGATGAAAAAAAAAAAAAAACTCGGTTTATTTGGGCACAACATGGTGTATATTCCTTTGTTTAGTGCTTGCCTAACAAAGCAACAAGCGCCATATTGCTACCTACATGGAGCCGAGTTGGCTCTGAGGGCTAGGGAAGCAGGACCCCCCCACCTTATTTTTAGTGTACACTTTTCATAGTATACTTTTTTAATCACAATTTATGTTCACGAAGTAATTACATCTTAAAGATAATAAAGTGTCAATGTTTGGCTCGCTGGAATCCAGCAGCGTGGTGCCCGAACATCCTTTTATTTTGGGAAGCGAGATGGTCGGCTAAAATCATTATTCTATAGACAATATCTCCTTTTTTTTACTTGCTCACTAGCGCGTAAGATTTAGAAACGGAATAGTTTGGGACAGGGAACGCCCTTCATTAGGGCGAGTGAAGTGCCCAAATATTCCATATTCGGCAGTAGGGTTCAGTAATATCATTCATGGCTCATTATTACATGTTCTATATTTGTCTTTTGATGGCGAAATTGCATTTCCATTACAATAAAAAAGGGTTTTATGTTTTTTCTAACTCGCTTCGCTCGCTTGCAAATTGTACGAACGGGGAGTATGATATTCTGTCAAGAGGCATCAGCTCCCCCTTTCAAAAACATTACGTGACCATTTTCTGCTTGTAAAGATCTACTTGGAACTTTGGTGTGTCTCATTTTCCAAAGCGGTATATACATTATATAAATAACTTCAAGCCAATTTCGTTGTAGGAAATTTAATCCGGAATCCGATAATTCACTTTCTTCAATACATCAGTATGTATTTTAGTCACCGAAGTAATATCATTTTATGAGAAATGAAACATGTATTCCTGAGGCGCTCGCTCTCCACGCTCGCTCACAAATATTGGTTATTATAATAGGAACAATTATAATAATGATAATAATATTAATAATAATAACAATAATGATGATGATAATAATAATAATAATTATAATAATAATGATAATATTGATAGGAATTACGATAATAATGGCTATTTCTCTGGATTTTATTATAATTGTTATCATCATTGTTATGATTATTGAGTACGAAATGAATATCTTTACACTTGGCCGTCTTTCCCCTCCTCCTTATCCAAAATACGGATTGACGCCGTATTCTCTGAATTTAAACCCTTTTTCATTTTCGGAAATACGAACCCTTTTTCATTTTCGGAAATACGAACCCTATTTCATTTTCGGAAATACGAACCCTTTTTCATTTTCGGAAATACGAACCTTATTTCATTTTCGGAAATACGAACCCTATTTCATTTTCGGAAATACGAACCCTTTTTCATTTTCGGAAATACGAACCCTATTTCATTTTCGGAAATACGAACCCTTTTTCATTTTCGGAAATACGAACCCTTTTTCATTTTCGGAAATACGAACCCTTTTTCATTTTCGGAAATACGAACCTTCGGAATTATGAACCCTATTTCATTTTCGGAAAAAAGAACCTTCGGAATAACGAACCTTCGGAAAAACGAACCTTCGGAGTAACGAACCTTCGGAATAACGAACCTTCGGAATTATGAACCTTCGGAAAAACGAACCTTCGGAAATACGAACCTTCGGAAAAACGACATGTAACCGACAGGACTCAGAGGACAAGAAACTGACAAGACAATGCATGACAAAACGGGACAAAACAAGACAGAGAAAGAAAGAAAAGGGAAATAGGTGGAAAAAGGGGAAAGAAGACAAAACAAGGTCAAGAAAAACAAGAAACTGACAGGATAATACAAGACAACACAGGACAAAGCAAGATAAAGAAAGAAAGAAAGAGGGAAAACGGGGAAAGCAAGAAAACCAAGACAGAACAAAGAGAAAACTGCACTAGAAAAAAGGGGGGGGGGTAACTTTAACTCATAGATAAATTGTACTTTTGAAGTAAAAGTTTTTGAACCCTCTACTGAAACTAAAGTGTGTGACTTTATTTCTAATTGGATCCGGAATAGAGTTCCACAGTTTTGACCCAGTAAATGAAGAGTTTTCTTGCAAAAGGCCCTAAATCCATTTTACCTACTTCTTAGTAAATTGAGATTTTTTGTTTCACACAGTTCTATGATTTCATTCAAGAAGATTTTCATGTATGTTTAAGAGACATCACCACAGGTAACAATAATCACAATTAAAAAAATCCTGCGGCGTCAAACATTTTATATGATTTTTTATATTTATTATTTTTTTGGATTTAGGGCCTTTTACAAGAAAAGTGGGATATAGGGTCTTTTGCAAGAAAAGTCTTGAATGATAATAGTAATTTACACATTAAAATCTTTCGAATGAACCCAAAATCCACCGCCTTGTTCCCCTAACCTCTTGTGCTGCTCCATCTGCCTAAAGTGTTCAATGGGTTATTATAAACCTTGCCTGATATAGCAACATTATAATATCAATCAAAATTTAAACTTCGAAAGATAACTGGGGTGACTTATCGAAAATCATCATCTGACCTTAAAAATAAAGCAGACTTGCTCTAGATAACTGCATAAAATATTTGCTTTGCTAGGATAAACCTTGCCTGATATAGCAACATTTTTAAGTCGATTCCAAAGATAATTTATATTGTTTAATGACAGTAGCCAGTCATTATCTGCCCTTAATAAAGCAGATTTGCTCAAGATAAACGCAATATCTACTGTATCCAGGGTAGAATGCATCATCATAATCAACATCACATCACGTAACCAATACTATCATTATCACCAGTACAACTGCCATCGTCATCACACCATTACTATCATCAGAACATTCAGCATCACACCATCATACACATGAATGAAATCAGCATCAACATCATCATAACCAACATCATCATTGTTGTTATCATTATTATTGCCATTATCATCACCATAATAACCGTCATCATCAACATCATCATTATGGTGATCGTAAATACCTTTATCGCCATTATCATTGCCACCACTATTATCATTATCTGTATCACCATTTCTACCATCATCACATTTATCACTGTCATCATCAACATCACCATCACTAACAGTAGCATCATCACAGTCATCTTTGTCATGGCTGTATTATTCATGTCGGTTCCATGACATTTGCTCCTGCGACACCCTAACCCTAATCCTAATCTTCACATTGTTCTTAACAGAAAAACAAATCATGACCTTGACCTTAACCTTAACCTTTGACCTTTCGAGATATGAACGGCGGAGCAAATGTCACAGGAGCAAATGTCGCGTCACCATTCATGTCATTAGAGTTAACATCATCTGCTGAACCTTTTTCAATATCACATATTTCTCTGCCACTTACTTTCATTTTTCTTTCTTTTTCTGGGATTGTTGGTTATATCTGGAAGCTCCATTGTTGTAGTAACTTTCAAGATCTTGATAAACGAAGGAATTTTGTGTATTTAATTCCCATAAAAAAATGTCAAAAAAAAAAACTGAAAAGATTCTGACACACAGTCTCTGGATAGATGGTTGTGTGGAGGTGCGTGATTGGTCATTCATGCCAAAAAAGCTATTCTCTTAGCCAATTAGGATGCAGGATAGATAAATGGATATAGGGCTTTTTGCAAGAAAAGTGTTTTGGATTTAGGGCCTTTTGAAAGAAAACATAATTTTCATCTCATTTTTTAACAAACTTCCTGAAACTTTTAGAAGTTGAAATATAGCCAGTTTGATGCACATGGTCAATGTCTAATAAGGCATATAAAAAAGTGCCATATGATAAAAAATGGATTTAGGGCCTTTTGCAAGTAAGCTCTTCAAATATAAACGTTTTATTTGAAATCAGTGTTCTTGTTCTTGGTAGATGAAAAAGCCCGGCAGACCTAGTAGGGTAATCATGAATATTGAGATTCTTTGAAAATATTGAATAAAATATATTGGGCAATTCGTTCCTATTCAGATTATAAATAAATATTCCAAGATTATAACTATATAAATCGCTTATCTTTAGTATCTTATGTTTATGAAAGAGTGCATCGATGCGCGCTCGGTATTCCGAATGACATATAACACGCAGCGCTTTTTTCTGTAAAAGTAAAACTCTATTTAATAGATAGTCGGCACAACTGCCCCATGCTACTATACCATAGTTTAAATGTGTAAGGATCAGTGTGGAATACAGATTTAAGAGTATACGGGTTGGGAAGTAAAATTTAACCTTGTTTATTATACCAATATTTTTAGAAACGACTTTACAAATGGTGATTCCCAGAAATTTAGTGTTTGAAACCCTTTTTATATTTGTATGATCAAAAACTACATTACCTGGAAGCTCATTTATGATATTACTAAAAACCATGTAGTAGGTCTTCTGTAGATTGAGTGATAATTTGTTGGCGTTAATAAATTCAGAAACTCGTTCTAATTCTTGGTTAATTGTGGCAATCAAAACGTGTGGGTCTTTGTGGGAAAAGAAAATATTAGAGTCACCTGCAAAAAGAATAAATGATGAAACATCTGAGGATTTACAAAAATCATTTATATAGACAAGAAAAAGAAGCGGACCCAAGATAGAACCTTATGGGACACCACAAAAATGATACATTTCTTATGTTAGAGTCTATATTAGCAATTGAAACATACTGTTGCCTATTGAGGAGGTAGTTCATGAACCACTCCAAGGCTTTACAATCTTGGGTGAGGTTTCGACCAGGCCTTTTTTTTTCGTTTACCTCAGACTTCATTGATTCTTTTATCTTTTTTATTAAATTTTGCAGGACCAAGATGCAGGCTAATCCCACATGGATGCCAAACACAGGGTGAGGAAAACATGAGTTATTGGAATTTGATAATACATGTACGATAAGTTGTTATTTATTGTTTTTGTAAACAATAATTCAAACAAATTATTTGTTAGTGGCTTAAATGGTTGTTTTTGGCTCAAAAGTGACCAAAATTACCACTCCGTTTTTAGTTCGTCAATAAGACCACCTTTTCTCGAATCCGGGCACATTTTTGTACACATGATAGGCCTATCAAACCTTCTTCGCTGATAAATTACCAGAAGTGATCAAAGCACTCATTTTTTGCCAAAATGTGGCATGAAAATCTGGGCAAAATGAACACAATGTCGTGAGTAGGATTCATAAGTCACCTGGATACACTTTTCAAACCTTCCCTGTCAAACATTCTAATTAAAGTTCAAATGTCTCCCGGACTATTTGATTTTGTAGTATTTAAACATAGCTTCCTAGAGTATATTTTGGGCATAGTACAAAGTAATGTACATTTCTTCTCTCAATAGAACAGAGTTTCTGCAGTAGGCCTATTATCATGATTATATGATTTCTGAATAGGCGAGAGAGCATTATTGACCAAACAACTGCTCCCATCGTATTTAAATTTTGCATTAGTAAAGAGAAACTTAAAACACGCAGGAAAGTCACAGCATACTTCAAATTTTTGAACATAATAGGCTCATGCGAGGAAGTAAGAAAAAAAAATCTCTTTGCTAAATTATGTATCCAATTTGGCATGATAGAATACTTTCATACAAATGCGTAAACATCTGCCAAAATCATAATTTAAATAAGCAAACCTTCGGAAAGTTGGAAACTAAAATATTGTAAAAAAATTGAAAAGGTTTATTTTTACCTGACTGCTAAGGAATCACGTGTATGCTTGTTAGTAAACAACTAGGGGACCGCGGCCCTAAGTCCTCTCCGAAGGACTTGGTAATGCAGATTAATGCCTTACCAAAACGCACTAGCGCATCCACTTGTTTTCGAACCCGGTTCCTCCCAGTTACGAGACCACTGATCTACCACTGAGCCATCGCACCTCCTTCAAGGGAGCTTAGCAATCGATACATTAAAATCGCTCTATGTAGTATTAAAATGTTACGGAGCATTTTTAAAGACATACCAGCCTATATATCAAATCTATATTTGGGTCAAGACTGATCAAGCAAGGTGGGGGTGGGGGTGGGAGGGGGTCCCGTCCCTCGGTAAAGACTTTTAACACTTGCCTTCTGGAGCACTTTTAAACATGATAACCACAGCCTGCATGTTATTACTGAAGATTGCATTCCCAAGACTTAACATGGTAACCTCACTAGTCATAATGACCGCTATTCATAACGTGTAATTTCCTATACCTGTAGGGTCGCTTTTCATAAACTCATAAGGACTATTATTCATAAGGATGGCTATTAATGAGGATAAGAGGATTGCTATTCATAATCGGAGAAGAGGGTCGCTATTCATAATCAAAGAAGAGGGTCGCTATTCATAATCGGAGAAGAGGGTCGCTATTCATAATCGGAGAAGAGGGTCGCTATTCATAAAGAAGAGGGTCGCTATTCATAATCGGAGAAGAGGGTCGCTATTCATAATCGGAGAGGAGGGTCGCTATTCATAATCAAAGAAGAGGGTCGCTATTCATAATCGGAGAAGAGGGTCGCTATTCATAATCAGAGAAGAGGGTCGCTATTCATAATCAAAGAAGAGGGTCGCTATTTATAATCAGAAAAGAGGGTCGTTTTTCATAACCAAAGAAGAGGGTCGCTATTCATAATCAAAGAAGAGGGTCGCTATCCATAATCGGGGAGGAGAGTCGCTATTCATAATCAAAGAAAAGGGTCGCTATATAATCAGAAAAGAGGGTCATTTTTCATAACCAAAGAAGAGGGTCGCTATTCATAATCAAAGAAGAGGGTCGCTATTCATAATCGGAGAAGAGGGTCGTTTTTCATAACCAAAGAAGAGGGTCGCTATTCATAATCAAAGAAGAGGGTCGCTATTCATAATCGGAGCAGAGGGGCGCTATTCATAATCGGGTAGGAAGGTCGCTTTTCATAAGCAAAGAGGAGGGTCGCTATTCATAATCAAAGAAGAGGGTCGCTATTTATAATCAGAAAAGAGGGTCGTTTTTCATAACCAAAGAAGAGGGTCGCTATTCATAATCAAAGAAGAAGGTCGCTATCCATAATCGGGGAGGAGAGTCGCTATTCATAATCAAAGAAAAGGTCGCTCCCTGATAGCAGAAAGTGTTAAAAAATGACGTGATATTTACGTCGTGGTTTTCGTCTTTTTTACGTCCTGTAATTACGTCAATAAGACGACAACTTGCACCAACGCAAGACGTCAAGAGGACGTCTTATTTTGACGTCATCTCTACGTCTTGTACACTGTAAAAACTAAAGTGCTACTTTTAGGGGAATGTATAGTGACTGCACCTGAAATGCTGTTTATAGCACTTGTAGTGTGCTAATTTACCAGCAAAAAAAAAAAATGTGACCGTGGCGAGCCTCGAACCAGGTTCCGCTGATTGAGAGGCGCTGACGTTACCGATGGACTAACGAATGTTTCTTGCAATCCAGTTTAGTCATGGGAGTCAAGTAGATAACATGAACTATGTGGTGTCGTAAATTCACTATGTAACAATATGATCTGCTCTAAATCGTACAATGTGAGTTAGTCTAGCGTTAATGCCAGCAATTCTCGATCAGCGGACCCTGGTTCGAAGCTCCCCTCGTTTTTCATAACCAAAGAAGAGGGTCGCTATTCATAATCGGGTAGGAGGGTCGCTTTTTATAATCGAAAAATAGGGTCGCTATTCATAATCGAAGAAGAGGTTATGGTTATGATTATTTGTAAAATATTGGAATATGATTTTCATTGCTCGATGAAACACTCAAATATGAAAGAATTAAATTAGCAAACAAAATGATAATATTGGATGGGAGACACCCCCACGGCTGTGTCGAATCAATAATAATGGGAGGGGCGATGAAACAAATACACCCCAGGCGGGCAAAAGGAGGGCCATGCTCCTCCCCCCCCCCCCACCCCACCCCCACCGAACCCCATTCACCCCCTTAAAAGCAGGTGACATCGAAAAAGCGGAGGAAGTGAGAGAAAAAAGGCCTGAAAAGGCGCTACGAAATTTGCTAAAAGGTCAAAGTTTTCGCGCTTTTGAGCTGGAAGGGGCAGTAACTCCCTCACCCTGCACCCACCCCTGATACATTACAGTGCAGTATTGCGTCCACTAATTGAAAAGCAGTCCGGGTGTCGAACTAAAAGAAAAAGAGGCCTAAAAAGGGGCTACAAGCTGTTATCTGGCTCTCAGAATTTGCTAAAACGTCAAAGTTTTCGCGCTTCGGGAGGGAAGGGGGGGGGGGGGGAGAGAAAGGGGAGAGAAAGAAAAATAGGGGGAACTGAATAAAAATCATAATCTTTACGGATCACCGCCCCAAATCCGCAAGGTAAATGCACTAGAAATCTCGTTTTTGAAGGTTTGAAATGCGAAAAATTTCCAAAGCTGGTCGCTTTGCTCCCTCGCATAATTATTTTCTTTCAGGATCTCGTAATTTCGCTCCCCCAGTATATAGTTCTTAAATAGCTTAAATGGTTAAAAAGTTTGAAAAAATAAAGATGTAATTGCTTGCTCTCTATATTATGTAAGTTTCATATGAGTCCTGCCAAATATTGCGCTCCCAATATAGGATAAAGTGTATAAAGCAGCATTTGCAAACTTTTGAAAGAAATTTGAACTTCAGGTTGCCTTGCTGAATTTCTCGAATCTTTCTCAAGCCTATAGGGTTTTGTTAGTTCTGCTCCCGATTATAGAAAATCGTTTATCAATGTTATCAATGTTTATCAACCGCTCAGCTGCGGTGGTCAAATGCAAAATTTCCTGGGTAAAATGCACAAGAAATGCGTTCTTTACTGTTAAAAATTGACAAATTTGCCGCTCGGTTGCCTTGCTCCCTCGCTCGATTGAAAAATCCTGGCTACGCCTGTGCGTCCAAATAATTGAAAAGCAGTCTCGACGTCGAACTAACTTTCCGTCTACAGTAGGTGCTAAGAGACATTATCTTTATCTCAAATTTGCTATAAAACGTCAGCGATTTCGCGCTTCGCGCGGGAGGGGGAAAAGTCCCCCTGGGAGCACGCAGAGCCTGCTCATCACCAAAATCTGTGCTCACAAATGGCCCAATCAGTCCGACCACGTTGCGCCATTCGACCCACCTTACCTCGGTACAAGCACACATTACTGATTATTTTCCTCAAAGTAATTCATAAATGGCATAGCCTGTGTGCGGGTAGGGTGGGGGGGGGGGGGGGGTTGCTGTAGTAGGTGTTGCCATCAGGTGCTGTTCTATCATGTCCATAATCCTGAGAAAGAGTGAGATAGCTCAGTGGTCGAGCAGTGGCTTTGTAATTGAAAGACCCGGGTTCGAAACCAGGATGCACTCGTGTCCTTTGGTAAGGCGTTAACCCCAAGTCCCTCGGAGAGGACTTAAAGCCGTTGGTCCTATGGTTGTTTGCATACAAGCAGTATGATATAGTATACCATTGGCACTGATGGAATAATGTCAGGTTGATGCTGAAGTTTAAAGAAAAGAAATACATTAAATACATTAAATACATTAATTGTTTACATCATGTACATGGTAAATTCAAAACTAGTTCTAAAACTTAAATCGTGCAGAATGTATCATATTGTTTTATAATTTATATGTTTCAATGTCTAATTTTGATTAATTTCCGAGTAATTGTTTTTGCTGGAAATGAGAATAAATTGGATTGAATTGAATTTTGTTCAAAGCAAACAGGGTCCGCTTGAACAAAACAAAAAGGAAGCAAAACAAAACAGGGGTCCAATTATTGTCTTATTTCTCTTTCTTTTCTTCTCCCCTTCTTTTTCTCTTTTCTCTTCTTTCTTTCCCCCCATCTGATTTGTGGGGCACGTGCCCCATACCCCCTCGTAGTTAGTACTAGTTACGCCCCTGTTTTGTTTTGTTTTTCAATATTTTACCCCAGTATAATTTATGTTAAAGCATACAAAATCGCATCTTCAAATATACATTTGAAAGATATATCAACTATCGGTGGCTTCCTAAATTCCTCGATTATTTCTCACTTGTTCCGTCAGTGTTGTGCCCCCATTTGAGAAAGAAGTGAGAAAAGGGACTTTTATCAATGTTCAATATTTGGGACTTGGCCAAGATCGCAGTAGTTATTTTCCTTAGTACATCAAATAAGAAATGACGTTTTTGCAGCTTAAAAATGCCCCCCCCCCAAAAAAAAAAAAAAAAAATAAATAAATAAATAAATAAAAAAAATTTAAAAAAAAAAAAAATTAAAAAAAAAATAAATAAAAAAATTAAAAAAAAATAAATAAATAAATTTAAAAAAATTGCTTTGCTCCCTGGCTTGTACAATTCCGTGGATAACTTGGAGGGGGATATAGGCGTACGAAGGGCTGCAGCCCCTTCAAGATTTCGAGAAGGGCAATATTGGCTCGACTACCACCTCATCACGGGCAGCGAGGTGCTCCAATACCCTCATATTTAGATTTTTAATACTGGAATACATATAATTTTTGCAGATGAATGAATCTTGAATCTTGAATCAACATGGTCATAATTTTTGTCATGATTTTTGTTAAGATTATCATTAGGAAGACCGAAATAAAGATTTCAAAGAAAATAATGAAATTAAGCAAGTTAGTAATTCCCACGAAACCCCATGCACTCAGATGCTCTGAAAGGTGATTTTAACTGATTGAAAGTCCCAACCGTAGGAGGGCATACTTCATTCCCACGTCCATGGCCATAAACAGGGGCACACTGTAAGAACGGTAGAAGCCAATAAATTGTACGTTACTAAAATCACGTATTATGAAAATATTGCTACAAGGAATTGATATCCCAACCCAAAATTAAAAAAAAAACAACAACAAATTTCTCACTGCAATTTCTAAGCCGGACAACTACCCCCCTACAACTAATCTCCAGATAACTACCCCCTACAACAATCCCACTTGAGAATGGGAAGTTGAGATAAAGGCTACGGATTAGGGTCTCCACAAGACCCTAATCCTTAGCCTTTATCTCAACTTCCCATTGTTGAGATACTGGAGAATCAGGATCTGTGTGGATGTGGGTGTGTGGAGGGGGAGGGGGGGGGGGGATCCTCTCCTCCCACGTAGATGTATGGATTAGACATCGCTTTTAATTATTAAGGCATTGGTATAGCGGCTTTTAAAGTGTGGGGAGCATTGATAAATATAGTTCACTTTTTTTTAAATATGGATATATTTGACAAAAGCCGAAATTTATTCTAAGCCTTTCTTAAATGCAGTACCGCTGGTTTGTCATTCATCCATTTCCCTTTCTTATTTAATATAAATGACGACCCTCTTCTTTGATTATGAATAGCGAACCTCTTCTCCGACTATGAATAGCGACCCTCTTCTCTGATTATGAATAGCGACCCTCATAAATGACTTAAAATGGGGGCCGCTCGCTATTCATTTAACACGCGTTATGAATAGCGGTCCTTATGAATAGTTATGAACAGTGGTCCTTATGAATAGCGAGGTAATTTGTCTATGGTTTGCTCGCTATTTAGAAGGACCGCTATTCATACAAAACCGCTATTCATTTAGTCACGCGTTATGGATAGCGGTCCTTATGAATAAGTGGTCTTTATGAGTATCGGTGGTGTTGATGTTGCGAGGGGGAGGGGCAAGAACGATTTTTCCGCCACCCCCGACAGAGAGAAAAATCTACCCCCTCGCTTTTGCCGTCACTGGTAGACAGGGTGTCTAAAATCCTAAGATACACTGCTTATGTCTTCATGTTTTTGTTTTTTTCACAGACGCACCACTTTGTCATCTTACTCTCAGTTATATCTATATTTTTTTTTCTTCATCTCCATATCTCATTTGTCATTTTCATATTATATTCACACCAAAGAATTTGTTATACTATGCATATTCTTTATTATTTTTTTCTTTGGTAACACATACCTTTTTATTTTATATTTATGCAGCTTAATCTATTACAATATTTATTTGAGGGATCCACACTCAACAAGCCCTGCTTTTTAGTGGATCCCTCCATTTCCTCAGTTCTACATTTACAAAAGGATAGACTATAAATACACATTTGTTATATATCTTTTCGTTCACCATAAATATATAAATACTAGCAGAATCAGCCCGTGGACATCCACGGGCGCTAGCTATGTTTATGATTAATCACCGTACCGTTAATTTGTTACAATAATCAAGTGAATAAATAAAAAAGTCGGATAAAGTTATTTTTTACCAAAAAGTATTTACAACATGTGCATTGGTGGATCAGGGTGGGGGTACTTCCGGTCCGTGCCCTCCCAACCCCCCTTTTGGAAGGAAAGTATGCATTTTGACCATGTACGATCCGCCCTTTTGTTGATTGTGCCCCCCTTTTAGAATGAAAACCTTTTTTGCTTGTCAAAGAATTATGCAGGGACCCCCATAACCACCACTACTGAGCGAATTTTGGAGGTCTGACGTAAAGAAAAATTGTCGCCACCTTCCCCCCCCCCCCCCCCCCCTCCCCTCCCCCACCACTGAGCGACTTTGCAAGAACCTGGCAAGACCAAAAAAATACAGGTCTGCCTTTTCCAAAAGTTGACAAACCTGTGTGCCCCGCCTTATACTAAATTCTGGATCCGCCCGTGAACATGTGAGTATGTCTTATTTATCCAAAGCTTGCTTGAGTTTTAAAAAAATTACATTTTCATCTTGATGAAGATTAATGATATGGATATAATAATGTTCCAGTACAATATCCATGCATAGACCTAGAGGGAGCGATTTGATCTTGCCATGTTTCTGTGGTTTAATACTCGGAGAAATCAAGGCCATGAAAACATAACATCCATAATTAGCGGTACGTCCCCTGTAAAGGATGCAAAAATGAGAGAAAAAAAATGAATTTGTCATTTTATTTTCAGGGGTATTATGGCCCCCTTATATGGGTCATGGGAGGACCGACGGATTGAATTTTCCCTAGATCCTACTCCCCCTTCCCATTCCAATGTCATCCCATCACCCCCAGCGCGAGGGGAGAAGGGATTAATATCATTATACGTATTCATATCATAGTGGAAATAATTTCGTAGGAATTTTTTGTTTCTGTTGTTGGTTTTTTGTTAGTTTTTGTTTGTTTGTTGTTGTTGTTGTTTTTTGGGGCTCCTTCTTTACACCGTTGCAACCGATATTCCTAAGTGACGTGATCTCCTACACATCCCCTCCCCCGAATGATGTCTACATATCAGTTTAGTCTGTCATATCTAAGGGAATGAATTGAGGCGATATACCATAACATCTTTCCAAAGGTATGAAGGCCATTCCCCATTCATGTCTTATGCGACAAACACCCAAATGTGCGGTTAGGTAAACCCTAAACACTACCCTAACCCTAACCCTACACTCCAAAGCCTACCCCTTCCGCGGAACTCTTTATTATCTCTGAATTTGATATCCTTTTTCTTGATTTTTGCTTTTTTGGATACCATAAACGCGTCATCCGGGTTATGTGCTTCAGCGAGACATCCCCCCCCCCCCCCCCCCGGCCCCAGCGACTACAGTGAACTCATATACACACACAACTGTGTATGTGAATAAAATGATGATATATGCGTGAAACGTAGTACACGCAGTAGGCTACATGTACGCTGTGCGAACGAATTACACGCACGTGTAGCGCCGTGTACATTGAAGCCATACATGCGACTATAGTCTATGGGCCAACGTAGACCCCCCTCCCCCCCCCCCCCCTTAGGCACAATTTTTTGTGATGTTTTCCTGGTAGCTAGGACCCTAGGCTATCAGAATCTGCCTGTTTGCCAAAGAGTTAGTGGTGGGTGTGGCCACCAGGGCCGTTACCATGGCAACGCATCAAGGAAATATAGGAATTTACTAAAATACCTAATATTTCTAATTCAGAAATTTGAAAAATGACCGGTAACCATCTAAATATATGTATTTTGAGTTTCCTGATTGATTGAAACCAAAATCTAGGTCATTTAAAGTCACGGTCATGTCAAAAAATGGCCGTTACTATGGAAACGGTAACATAAAAAGTTTATATTTTGGAAAAATATCTAAACTTATCAGTATAAAATAGACAGAGAGGTGTCTACACAATCTTAGATTATATTTTTCTGTTAGCTAGGACCCTCAGCTCTCATAATCTGCCTGTTTTCCATAGAGTTCCTGGTGGGCGTGGCCACTAGGGCCGTTACCATGGTAACATAACGAAATACTGGAATTAGGAAAATACCGTATATTTGTCATTTAGCAGCATGAAATATACATGGTAAGGACTCTAATATATGTATTTTAAGCTGCCCCACTGATTCCAACCACAATCTGAGTCATTTGAAGTCATGGGCGTGTCAAAAAAGGGCCGTTGCTATGGAAACGGTCCCACAAAATGCTTATATTTGTGTAAAATATCTATGATTTATCAATACAAAATAGAAAACAACCGTCTGCACAATCTTAAATCATGTTTTTCTGTGAGCTAGGACCCTCAGCTCTCATAATCTGCCTGTTTTCCAAAGATTTCATGATGGGCGTGGCCGCTAGGGCCGTTACCATGGTAACATAACAAAGTACTGGAATTAGGAAAATACCGTATTTGTCATTTAGCAGCATGAAATATACATGGTAAGGACTCTAATATATGTATTTTAAGCTGCCCCACTGATTCCAACCACAATCTGAGTCATTTGAAGTCATGGGCGTGTCAAAAAAGGGCCGTTGCTATGGAAACGGTCCCACAAAATGCTGATATTTGTGGAAAATATCTATGATTTATCAATACAAAAAAGAAAACAACTGCACAATCTTAAATCATGTTTTTCTGTTAGCTAGGACCCTCAGCTCTCATATTCTTCCTATTTTACATAAAGTTGGTCGTGGGCGTGACCACTAGGGTTGTTACCATGGTAACACACCAAGGAATTGAATTTTAGAAAATACTATATATCTATAATTCAACATCACAAAAACAAATTGTAACCATCTAACTATATGTATTTTGGGGTGCCCGTTTGATTGCAAGTAGAATCAGAGACATTGGAAGGCACCGTCATGTCAAAACATGGCTGTTGCTATAGAAACAGTATGATAAAAATTGAATATTTCTGTAACTGATCAACACAAAACAAAGAAAAGGTGTATGTACACCCTAAAATGGTGTTTATCTGTCAGCTAAATCTGAGTCATTGGAAGTCACCGTCATGTCAAAACATGGTTGTTGCTATAGAAATGTTATGGTGAATTAATAAATATTAGTGAAAAAATATGTAACTATCCAATGCACTTAACTTATAAAGTAAGGGTATCCACAACCTGAAATGATGTTTTTCCCTTGTACGTTAGCTAGGACCCTGGATATCATATCCTCCCTGACTGCCACAAAGGTGGATACTGGGTGACCACTCGGGCTGTTACCATGGTAATAAGAAAGGAAATAACATATATGTGTAATTCAACAACATGAAAATATTTAGTAGGCATTACATCTATTTCAAGCAGCTCTTTTGAGTGCACTTTTGTTGTGTGCTTTCAAGGTCACAGTCAGGTACACGATTATAATTCTTATTATCCGTTTGGTCTCAAACTGACGCCGACGGTGGGTGTGAGCACCAGCCCCATTACTATGGCAACGCACCATCAAAATATTGGAAAATGTTTGAAAATTACATATACATGTGTATATATATTCTGTTTCAACAATAGAAAACACAAAATATTGGTCTGGATATATACATATCATAAACTTCCAGAGTTATGACACTAAATTACAGTCATAATCCGAATCACTTAAGGCCATAGTAATGTCAAAAAATGGTTGTTGCCATGGTACTATTATTATGAAAACTGAGCAATAAAAAAAAAAAGGTGACAGATTTTTGTTATTACACAGCAGCAATTATGTTGCAAAGACATTTTTTAATCCCCCATGTGGGGGACCGTTGCAGTAACAACAGCTGATCCTAACTGGTTAGCTGTACTTGAGTAGTTATGCTTCCACCTCTATGCCTTGGCGTTGGGAGGGAGGCAATGGAGGCTTAATAAATGGATTCACCTCAGTCACAGAACCTAATGTATTCATAAGATGATAAACTTGTCGGTCTGTAGCTAAACCTGTCTACTTGAAATAAATCTGAGAAGATTGGAATAGAATTTAGCATACTTTCCCCTAATCCTACCCATAAGAAATGTGCATGTTCATTAAGGATTAACAGCATGGCCAAGGTGGTCTAGGATTTGGACTTCATCAGAAACAGGGCCAAAGAATTGAATTTTTGGGTGCCTCATCATAGATCAAGTCCAGGACTAAAGTGTTGATACCTGCCTGGAGTTTTTTATATTTGCTAGAAGGTATTCAAAAGAGTCACTGAGAAGGCCTGTGGTGCAATTGCAGCTCAGCATTCTCATGACTTGCATGATTGAGGTACATGTATATTAGTCATGGACTTGATGTGTTGGGGACCATAAGACCTATAAGTTTACATATATTGGTTGCCCTTACATTTAAGCTGCAGTTCTTTTGGCTTTAGAGGAGATATGGCCTATAGTTTGTGAGATTGTTCCTCTAATACTATCTTGCCTTGAGCATCGTTGGATAAAGGATGGGGTATATTTTTGGCAGAGTTTAGTGCCTAAGTCCATAATATTTTGAAATTAGTGAACACCAGCGGTTTGTCTATCTATCTTTTACAGCTTTAAGGCGTTCTGCAGCCTTACTTGAACTGAGTATTCTCTTATTAAAACTTGGTTGACTTTCTTACAAGTCTGATATGGTGAGGCACTCTTATCTGGCTTAAATCACAGGCTAAGAAGGTCATGGTGAGGAGATTATCCAACCCTCCTCCGGTTTGGTTTGGCAGAATAAAGTCAGAACTCAGGATGGAGATATAGGTGTCATCTATACCTCCACCACTATGTTAGAAGAGAATACATTTTTTGCAATACTTGAGTAATGTCTCTATGGTTAGGATGAAGATGATGAGTGAATCCTCACTTCACCCTAGAGGGAATTCAAATTTACTTAGTATAGTTTGGTATGTAATTCTGAAGTCTGTCAATGCCTTATTGTATCTGTTCTTCATGATAACTCTGATGGGTAATCCTCAACCTCATCCAAAGTAGCGGGTGTTGCTGCAAGAGGAATTCTGCTGAAAATGTTCCGTACCTCTATCCCAAGGATGCTCTCTAACTTCTGATTCCTAATGGCATCCATTTATAGAACTCCTTGAAGGGGCAAAGTGGAATACAAGTAGCTCTCACTCATGTCAACTGGGTGTGGACACTTATGTACCTCAGTTATCATTTCACAGATGACTGTGAACTCAAAACCGACACATTAATTGCAGTTAGCAGTACAGTCAGAAATTAACTTTATAAAAATATATCATTACTAACATTATCTTTCGTGTTGTGAAATCACAGAAATATGCCACTATTTTCTAAATATAGATTTCTCGATCATAATCTGCCTTAGCAGCAACCATATTTGGATATGATCATTTGGAATAAATGATTAACATTTTCAATGCAATCATTCAGGCTGCTTGCAATTGAGATATCTAGCATGTCTATACTGTTATATTGTTTTAAAATAATGTTCAAATAAAACAATGCCACTTTCTGAAATGCCAATATCTTAAAGATGCTTTTGGTGCTCACAGCCACAGTGCAACACCTACCAAGTGGTCAAAGTTAATACTGTAATACGACAGCACAGTAGATGAGAGTATCTCTAAGTACAGTGGTACCTTTTTAATATGAATTGGCTTATAAAATACAATGAATTTTCAGAAGCCTTGCATATCTATTTGAACATTTGCATCTTCGTTTGTCATAGCAAGTGTCCTCCCAGGCACGAACTTGAGGCCTCCAACCTGGAAAATATTGTTGATCTGGATTTGAACCAATAGGACAGTTGCACTTGTTTATAATTCTTTATTTAGATACATAAATATCCCTTTCTTAAAAATCAATATTAGCTTTCTTATCATTCTTTTCCTTTAGCAACGGCATATTTTTATATGACTGACCTAAACTAATCCGGCTTTTGATTGCAATGAAAGGCGCAGCTTCAATTGTGTATACCAGATGCCTACATTGTACTTCGTTACATTACAAATACATTGTGGAAGCACTGTGGTATATTGGTGAAGGCCTTTCACTCTCATACGAGAGCTCTTGGATTCGATCCTTGATCGGTGCTTACATCCCTGGGCAAGGTGTTTTGCCCACATTTGTTTTGCTTTACCCAGATGTATGAAATGTGTACAAGGCAATGATAGTTGCATTATTAATTAATAACAACTGCCAAAGTTATATGACAAATTTGCTCACAGCCAATCAGGTTCAACGCTTTCGGTAGTTTATAACAGTTATTGCAATTTTGTTATTGATTGATGAAACAGGGCCCTGATCTCTACAAATCTGTTGAGCTATGAAACTGGTCAAAAAACTTTTCAGCATCTATTCTTTACAGACGTTTTGCTTCCAAATGGTACATGAACATCGATGAATTACAAAGTGTGTGTGTGTGTGTGTAATTGGGTTTTTACAGACGTGTATCAATCAGATATGATTATTTACGTCTGGGACCGACCTTTAACGTCACCATCCGAAAGACGTGACTCAGAAAGCTATTATTCTGTTATTTGTGGACCCAGAACATTCTGATTCACCCCGAGTAATGGATGTTTTCTTCTTGTTACTGATGTGGTTATCCTGGGTAAGTAAGATCAATTTTATATTATTATCTATTATTCTAGAACTCTTGTTTTTTGGTGCCTTACCATGGTAGCTACCTTGACAGTCTCACCCACAACCAACTTTGTGGCTACTAGGAAGCTTTCGATTATGATCATAGCTGAGGGTCCTAGCTGACAGATAAACACCATTTTAAGCTGTATATACCACTTGTTCTTTGTTTTGTGTTGAAATATTCAATTTTTATCATATTGTTTCCATAGCAACAGCCATGTTTTGACATGACGGTGACTTCCAATGACTCTGATTCTACTTGCAATCAAACGGGCACCCCAAAATACATATAGTTATATGGGAACAATTTGTTTTTGTGATGTTGAATTACAGATATATAGTATTTTCTAAAATTCAATTCCTTGGTGTGTTACCATGGTAACAACCCCGTGGTTACTTTATGTAAAATAGGAAGAATATGAGGGCTGAAGGTCCTAGCTAACAGAAAAACATGATTTAAGATTGTGCAGACAGTTGTTTCCTTTTTTGTATTGATAAATCATAAATTTTTTCCACAAATATCAGCATTTTGTGGGACCGTTTCCATAGCAACGGCCCTTTTTTACACGCCCATGACTTCAAATGACTCAGATTGTGGTTGGAATCAGTGGGACAGCTTGAAATACATATATTAGAGGCCTTACCATATATTTTATGCTGCTAAATGACAAATATACGGTATTTTCTAAATTCCAGTATTTCGCTATGTGTTACCATGGTAACGACCCTAGCGGCCACGCCCACCACCACTTTGATGTCAAACAAGCAAATTATGATAGCTGAGGGTCATAACTAATATAAAAACATTATCAAAGACTGCAGACATTTTTTAATTTCAATTTTGTTATGATTAGTTATAGATTTTTCCATAAATATCAGCTTTTTGTTGGATCGTTTCCATAGCAACGGCCTTTTATGACACGCCCATGACTTTAAATGGCTCAGATTGTGATTGCAATCTATCAGCCAGCTTGAAATACACATAATGGGATAATTACCATATATTTTATAGCTACTGAATTACAAAGATGCAGTATTTTCTAAGAATCCAGTATTTTTGGTGTGTTACCATAGTAACGGTCCTACAGGCCACACCCACCACCAACTGTACATGAAATAGGCAGATTATGATAGCTGAGGGTCCTAGCTAATAGAAAAACATACTTTAGGCTTGTGCATACACTTTTTTGGCTATTTCATATTTATAAGTTTGGAAAGTTGTCAAAAAACCCCGCTTTTTATGGTACCGTTTCCATAGTAACGGCCATTTTTTGACACGCCCATGACTTTAAATGGCTCTGATTATGGTTGCAATCGATTGGGCACCTTAAAATACATATATTAGGATGCTTACCAAGTATTCTTAGATTCGTTAATTGGAATTATATGACTTTTCCTAAAATGTTTTTCTTGATCCGTTACCATGGTAACGGCCCTGGTGGCCACACCCACCACCAACTTTATGGCAAACAAGCTGATTCTGATAGCTGAGGGTCCTAGCTAACAGAAAAACATCATTTAAAATTGTGCCTAAGGGGGGGGGGGGACCTTTTCGGTTTCTGGCCCATGGACTACTATGGACTTTGAGTCTATGCTTGGAGTATACACGCTGTTCTAATTTGGCATACCTCCCCTTCACAGTTAAAGGGTATGGGTTGGCTGGGCATGAAGCTATAACCCGCTTCATGGGTTGGCAGAATGATTAGGCCTACTCCCTGCGGAAATTCAATGTTTAAAAAATGAATTTATGAAATATGGACGGGACGTCAGCCCTTAAGAAGTGCCTCCCACCACCCTAAGAACCATTCCCCACCCGTGGGTACCAAAAGGCGGGGGACCAAAAGGGCCAGGGGAGGAGCCTATTTGAACCAAAAAAAGAGCCCCACATCCTTAGTGTATTATATTATAGATATTTTTGGGGTATTGTATTGTATTGAATATTCATTTTTATGGTTTACTATGTAATTGATTGTTATACTATTATGATGTTAAGTTGAGTAGAGTTGAAATAAATTAAATAAATTTGAAACTTGAAAACTTGAAAAACTTGTATAGCGACAAGTTGTTGGAATGACGAACCCTAGAAAGTGTGAGGGTGGCTTCAGCGTCTGTTCAAACCGAGAGTGAAAATTTCCACTTATCGATATATAATATTGTTCATTTGATCCCCTGTTTGATTTAGCTTGGATATGACATGATAAGCGCTTATTTTGAAACCCATATGAAAGTTTTTCATACGAACACTCGTACCAAAAAAAAAAAAAAACAAAAACAAAAACAAAAACAACTTTTAGATATATATTTGTATATATACTTATCATCGAATAAGGGTATTTACTGTGCATAGGGGGAACGCCCCCCCCCCCCCCCCCCCGCACCCTCTCCCAGGGCACACGCTTCACGCAGGCAGTCAGTCAGCCCCTCCCCTAATGAAATCCTGGCTACGCTGATGTACGTTGCAAACATACAAGTAAATACCTAAGCGTGACTCGAAATTCATTACTATGAAGGGATAAGATATGGTAGGTGCAGTTGTAAAATTCAACGATACAACGGCAAATAAAGCTCTGTGAGATTTGGATGTTGAACCTGAATGACAAGTTACACGTTATTTTGATTTTTTTTAAGTGTGTCGACACATAGTCGTTCTCAAGTTTATTTTTATTATTACAGTATCGTGGAAGATTCCTGGGATACAAATATTGTCATAAACACTGCTAGTACTGTTTGATAATTAGGTTGCTTCGATTGGTATGATATTAATCCAGATGAAATTTTATTTAAAAAAAAAATATATGCTGAATGGATATCATGAAAAATTATAAACGAACGACAAATGCTAAATGACTTAAGGTATATTTTAAAATTGCTCATATTTTAAATTGGGGTTCCCGACATGAAAATGAAGTATTTGAAATCTCCCTCTTCCTCAAGAATAATCTACCGGGGACCAGTCTCTGATAAAACAAACAATACATATCACTCCCAGTGTTAAAGATCGTATGCTCGATCTGTAATGAAAAACACAAGTCAGAAAAAATTGGAACCAGCGGGATTCGAACCTGTCATCTACTGCTTGCCGGGCAGCGACTTAACCACCAGGCTATTCTGGTTCACGGCCAAGTCACGACGAACTAGAATCAAATACCCAAGATCCTCTTCTTTCTGACTCATTAATATTCAAACGGTCCGCCGTAGACAATGGTTAGTAATATGCCGAAAGATTTGTTTACAAATTAAAAATTCCTCCCCAGTCAAGCTTCTTCGTTTACTAACCATTGTCTACGGCGGACCGTTTGAATATTAATGAGTCAGAAAGAAGAGGATCTTGGGTATTTGATTCTAGTTCGTCGTGACTTGGCCGTGAACCAGAATAGCCTGGTGGTTAAGTCGCTGCCCGGCAAGCAGTAGATGACAGGTTCGAATCCCGCTGGTTCCAATTTTTTCTGACTTGTGTTTTTCATTACAGATCGAGCATACGATCTTTAACACTGGGAGAAATATGCCGAAAGATTTGTTTACAAATTAAAAATTCCTCCCCAGTCAAGCTTCTTCGTTTACTAATACATATCACATTGTAGGAAGTCCAACACCTTACCTCCGTGGCGTACAAGGTTGAATGCATCTCAGATAACCGGTGTAGGCATAGACCCCTAACATTTTGTATATTTGCAGTCACACTTATACCTGAACCCTATTTCATAAAACATATTATTAATTAATAACAACTGCCAAAGTTATATGACAAATTTGCCCACAGCCAATCAGGTTCAACGCTTTCGGTAGTTTATAACAGTTATTGCAATTTTGTTATTGATTGATGAAACAGGGCCCTGATCTCTACAAATCTGTTGAGCTATGAAACTGGTCAAAACACTTTTCAGCATCTATTCTTTACAGACGTTTTGCTTCCAAATGGTACATGAACATCGATGAATTACAAAGTGTGTGTGTGTGTGTGTAATTGGGTTTTTACAGACGTGTATCAATCAGATATGATTATTTACGTCTGGGACCGACCTTTAACGTCACCATCCGAAAGACGTTACTCAGAAAGCTATTATTCTGTTATTTGTGGACCCAGAACATTCTGATTCACCCCGAGTAATGGATGTTTTCTTCTTGTTGTAAAAATGCACCTTTCCCTTGATTGTTCCTTCCAGTACTGTTGCTTTGGGGGCGTCCATCCCCCATACAATGTGTATACTTCATTAATATACTTACTGTGTTAATGAGAAAAATTATGTCTATGAATTCATTCGCCCTTCACCCGAAGGTGATGGTCACCCCTCCTTTGCAGTGTACAGTATTTGAAGTGAATGTAGTGCCTTTCTAATATTTGTATTTAGGAAAACGGGCAGACTGCTCTAATCTTCACAGTACACAAGATGAGACAGGGCATGTCTTCCGTTGCCTGTAAGTATTCTACAGTGTATTTATCCTTACTATACTTTGGCTAATGCCTGTCTGTCCGTCCGTCCGTTTGTTTGAAATCACTTTTCTCCGTGATATTTCACTCAATCGAGCTGGGTTTTTTATTAAACGTGGTTAAATTGTTCCCAGATTATCGTGAGGGGGGGGGGGGGGGTGGTTTGTGGTATTTTGGTCGTATTATTTAAAGGTTTTTTACAATTCGTAACTTTCTTTGGCAGGCCCCGAGTAAAGCTTCGAAGTTCCCAGTCCTTTCGACCTTTTTCGGGTCAGCGATATTACTTAGGCATAGATAGCTTCACGTTACGCTGAGCTTGCACCGGGCACCGTCTATAATATTAAAGTCTATATGCTGAGGAATGAACCGTCGCACTGCGTGTATATACACCACTTGCACCGGGCACCGTCTGTAATACACGTAAGGCTAAAATGAACCGTCGCACTGCGTATACAGTAGATCTACACACTAGGACTTCAGTCAGTGTGTTTCCCATCCACGTCCAGTGAATACATCTACATGGCATGGTTGTACATGTAAACGTTAGATCTAATCTGAAAATTGTTCCAAAGTGGGGGAGGGGGCGCACGGGCCGGATGTGCCCCCTAAATCCGCCACTGATCTAACATATGTCAATATTGTTATTTATTTGAATGGAAACTGAATATTGTATTCTAAGTGAAGATGTTATAGTTCCATAAGATATACATTTTTCAGTGTATGTTCTAAGATTTTTATCAATTCGTTCAATTAACTACTTAACCTACCAGGGGAAAAAAATATCAGGAATCTAAACATGCCAGTGCAAGCCCTCCAAATCTTATCACTTTTCATGACAGCTGCTAACCCCCCCCCCCCCTCTCTCCCTCTCTCTCTCTCTCTTTCTCCTGTATTCTTTATAATTTCTATCCCCGTGTCTTTTTTTCTCTCTCTCTCTCTCAATTTCCCACTGGTTGTTTCTCACCCGCATATTTCCACTGTTTCTCTCTCTCTCTCTCACTCATTTTCCCCACCACTGCTTCCCCCTGTATCACTCTCTCTCTCTCTCTCTCTCTCTCTCTCGCTTCTTTAAACATTCCACTATACTTCTCGCTTCTTTCAACATTCCCCTATTATGATTGAGCAACCTTTAATTGGAGAAATACAAACAAATGCAATCTGTTGTGCATTGTAGGGTACATATACTTACACATTTATTTTCGACTTAATACATGTAATGATAATATTTTTATATTACAATAATTGCCTCTTGACTGCTTACTAAATACACCGTGTTACAATACATTTTTTCCATTCTATAGTTAGATTTTGATTTCACTCCGCAATGATATTCAAGTTCTTTCCCCAGTTTAACCCCTAATGCTAATTAAATGAAACCAATCTATATTTAAAGAGAAGTCTGCTATGAATCAATTATTCATATATGCTTCATCAATAAACTAATATTGCCTTTACATAGGAGAAGACCAACCCCCCCCCCCCCCCCATGGTGCCACGGGTAATTTCTGCTAGTATTTCTAATTTACATTGTTCGATCCCTTCACCATCCCACTAAACGGGGGGGGGGGGGGGGGGGGGGAGGTTAATTGATCAAACCAAAAGTATCATGATGATAGTGAAAACCTACAAACACCAATGCCTATCCTATGCAAATATAATTTTATTACCATGGTAACTTTGATGAACAAATTTGCAGTGTGAATTCATTACTATCATCTTTAAAGGAGAATGAAACCCTGATGAAATATCCTTTTTAATGCAAAGAGAGGATTGAGAGAAGCAATTAAAAAAAAGTTCCATCAAAATCGGTTACGAAATGAAAACGCTATGAAAGTTTGAAAAGTCTAAATTTACTTTCTATGGCGATCCTCTAATTGGCAATGTTGCTTCAAAATGGCAGGTTTAGTAATACAACTCTCAATATGTTTTGTACACAAAATTTCAAATTTTTCTTCATTACCTCTGAAGATTCTGCATGCTTGACTTTTTGTGAACTAAACACAATGTTGTGTCAAATACATTTTCCCATGATATCTTAAGCTAAGAAGGAGATAAGCTGCACCTTGCGAGATTATGGGGAAAATATGAAATTTTGTCTACACAACATATTGAGAGTTGTACTACTAAAGCTATCACTTTGAAGCAACTTTGCCAATTTGAGGATCTCCATAGAAAATAAATTGAGACTTTCTTAACCGATTTTGATGGAACTTTTTAAAACTTGCTTCTCTCTATCCTCTCTTTTCATGAAAATTGATTTTCCCCCAGATTTTCATTTTCCTTTCATATCGTCTTTATCGGTATTATAGAGGATTCAGAATCATTAATAGCAAAATATAATATGCGAGTGAGCAGAAGGTCAAAAGGATGCAAAAGATTATGGGACATTAACACTCATGTATATAGTACCCGTGAGATGTATTACGACGTAAACATATCACTTGTTATTATTCATCACTTTTTTAAAATAAATACTAGTAATGTATAAAATTGTGATACCTACAACGGACGTTGACTTTATGAATAATATCGTATTTTCAAATTGAGTTCTACATGTATTCAGTCTCTTCATTTGTTACATAATTATGTTATGTATGTATGCTTTATATTCTAAGCTTCTCGGCAAACTTTGGTTTGTAAAGGTAGCCTGAATGGTTAGATATAATTTGTATTGCATTAAAAAAGTGTGAGAAAACGTCATACACTAGTACTATCGCACTGCGCCTCCCTCCTTTGGATTAAAACCTGGATATGTTTTATAGTTGCATTTCCTTGCATTATATGAACGGCAGGTATCAAGCCATATATGCCCACTTTATGTTATTTTTTTTTCTTCTTCATATAGCGATTCGCAGGAGTATCAAAGCCTGCCAGTGGATCAGAACAGCTTCCCATACTCTCGTCTCGTACAGCTGTAAGTACATTGACCTTGTACGTATATATGATGATGTTCATTATAAATGTTACATGACAAACTTGCAATGAGACTTTTCTAGCATGAGCTTTTTCCCTCTACGGTAATGCAATCATAATGTTATAACGTGTATCTGCAATGTATCAGTGAAACATTATGGGTAAAATGTTGTTAGATGTCCTCCAATGAAGAAAATTTCCTGTTTCACCAAAAAATGGGGATAAAGAAATATGGTCCTCCGCATTTTAGTGTCTCTTTTTAAGTCCAAAAATCTCTAACAAGCAAAAAAAAAAAAAAAAAAAAAAGGTCCGCAGCGTTTTAGGGTCTCTTTTTAACTACTTGTAAAAGAAAAAAATGCAGGGGGTGCTGCAGCATCCCCGCACCCCGACTCCCAGGCCCCAGGAAGTTGCAGTTCTGAAAATTGCAAAATTCGCTTTTCGTAAGGATTGCATGTATGCCCATTCTTTACCCATGTCATCAACAAAATCTTGAATGATTTTAGAGAATTTTTTAGCAAGTTTATCAAAGAAAAAAAAAATGAATATTAGTTTTCAGAATAGAACTCATTTATACTGTAAATGAGTTATAAGGAATAAACATGAACAACAACAGACGGGTAGTTTTTTTTTAAAAAAGTGAAACTCATGCATTTGGCAATATAGTAACTATCAGACATAATGCAATTAAAAGAAGAACAATTTTCAGGTTCAAGAGAAAAATCAGGACACTTAAAAAACATTCCAAAGAGAAATATTGCTCAGAAGTATTCTTTTGAGTGTCATTTTCCAATAAGACACGAAAGAAATGAGAAAAATCACAATCACCAAATTTCCATCATCCGGTATGTACATGTATATTTGTTGATAAATCATGCCTATTACCCATAATCCCAGTGGCGGATCCAGGAGGGGGCACTTCCGGCCCGTGCCCCTCCTTTTGGAAGAAAAGTATGATCGTAAAGGATCTGCACTTTTGACGATTGTGCCCCCTCCCCTTTTAGAAAAGTTGACAAACCTCAATTTGTGTGCTCCCCCACCCCCCCTATAATTAATCCGGGATCCGCCCCTGCATATCCTATATTATTGAACAGATATTCTGTATTGGTTTTCTGTATATACACACACATCATCCGTTGCTAGGTTCGTTAACATCACAGCAATGGGAAATAAATACTTATGTATCAATAGTATATGATCAAACTGCGTCAGTGTAAATTTAGAGCGCTGTAAACCTTCTTTTTTCGCAGAAGTGCAGCGAACATTTTATTACAGGATATTGACCATACACTCCGGTCCCTGTAGGTATTGTAACGTGGCCTGACTATAAATTTTACTCTTGCAAAATGAATTAGCTCTATCAAGAAGAAGAATATGGAAACAGACTTAATCAGTCTGGGTGTATAAAGCTACGGTCACAAAGGTTCGTACGAGAGTTCGTAGAGATTCGTAGATGGGGCATAGCTTCTTACGGCCTCATTCTTAAGAATTTCGTACGAACGCCGTTTAATTCGCCTTACTTTCAACAGTCCCAGAATTTTCGACAGTACATGCAGCGCCTTTTTGCAACCCAACAAAATATATAACAAATTGTAACATCTTCTTACGAATGACTTGAGAGTGCCGTGAGTTGCACGTACGACCATCTTGCGACAACAAAATTCGTAAGATGGCCGTAAGAATCTATGCCCCATCTACGAATCTCTACGAACACTGGAATTCGTACGAACAGTGAGATTCGTACGAACGAATCGTTCGTACAAACCTTTGTGACCGTAGCTTTACGATGTTCTTAAAACGTTCGTACGGCCGCCTTACTAAGAGGGGGTTTCGTACGACGATTAAAAAATATCTTGGATAGGACCATCGATCAGGCTGCGAACTTACGAACGGTCTACGAACTCTGATTTCGTACGGCCTTCTTGACGAAATGGCCTAAAAATTGTTCGTACGGCGTTCGTAGCAGTTCTTAATGGCATTGGCAGATCCAGGGGGCACTTCCGGCCCGTGCCCCCTCCCCTTTTGAGTATGCATGTTGACCATAAACGATCCGCCATTTTCTCGATTGTGCCCCCCCCCCCCCCGGAAGACCCCTTTAGAATGAAAACTTCTTTTTTTTTTTGCTTGTCAGGGAATTATGGAGGGAAACTGGACCCCCATAACCCCCCTACTGAGCGAATATTGAAGGTTTGGCTAAAAAAAAATTCTCGCCACACACCCCCCTTCACACACTCCCATTCTCTGCACCCACCCCTTTGGGAGCACGCTTTGCATGCTCATCACCAATTTCGCACTCTTCGCGTGCCCCACAACCGCCCCCCTAAAATGAAATACTAGCTATGTGGTTGGATCCTCCACGTCTGCCCCCCCCCCCCCCCCCTATTGAAAAATCCTGGCTACGCCTGTGGGTATGACTATGGAGTTACACGTGCAATCAAGAAGAAGGAGAGAGAAACAGACTTAATCAATCTCGGTGTATAAGCAATTATGTTTCACAGACATATTCAATTTGGTTGTTAATATTGCCATTGAACTGCAATTTACGGAGCTCTTGAATACTTCCATGTACTATCTTATTTGACGATCCATTGCTCCCTCTACGCTTCCTGCTTTGTTTTTCTTTGTGTTGTTGTATACTTCGATTAGATTTGTACTAAAAAGAGTTAGATGACAAGAGCTAGGAACCCTCTTTTGCCATGATTACTTAGTATGAGTGACTGGTCGTTGCCAGCTAAAATGGTTATGAAATTTCAAGTTGTATACCTGTCCGTGTGATATTAAATGAATTATCTCCCTCAAGAAGAAGGAGATGGAAACAACCTTATCCGATCTGGGTCTATAAAAAGCAAGTAAATTTCATGGACTATGGAGTTACACGTGCAATGAAATGAATTGACTCTATCAAGAAGAAGGAGATAGAAACAGACTTAATCAATCTGGGTGTATAAGCATTAGATTTTAACGAAAATTGCAGGATGAAAAGCGGATGACTGGGAAACCCCTCTTGCTAGTTGTCAGATATTATTAATTATACAAATTTGAAATTGTATACCTGTCCTCGAGAAAATTAATTAAACTTAATCAATCTGGGTGTATAAGCAACTATGTTTCACAGACATGTTCAATTTGGTTGTTAATATTGCCATTAAACTGCAATTTTCAGAGCTCATGAATACTTCGATGTACTATTGTATTTGACGTTCCACTGCTCCTTCTACCCATCCTGCTTTGTTTTTTCTTTGTCTTCTTTTAAACTTTACTTAGATTTGTATTAAAAATGTTTAGATGGCAGGAGAATGACCAGGAACCTTCTTACTTAGTATCAGTGACTAGTCGTTGCCAGATAAAATGGTTATGAAATTTCAAGTTGTATACCTGTCCTTGTGAATGGTAGCTGCCGAGGAAAATGATAAACAAACAACAACATTGGAACCGTACACTTGTCCTCGTTATTTCTTATTATGACACAAAAATATATATTATTTAGCCTTTGAAATCAGATTTTTGTCTAAATGCGGCCTGAAAACAAATCTAAAATCAATCGGGATCTATACATTGCCCTGCTTTCAGAGGTACAATATTGATGTAGATAATGCTATATATCGTAGGAGACTTCTTCTTACGTTAATTAATGCATGGAATAACATATCTATCCTTATTTTTTCTTCTTTGTATTGATTGTTGTTTCAATTTTTCCCTCTGTTTTTATGTACGTAGAAATTTAGCTGGTAACCAGATTCAGTCTCTCATCCCAGGAATCTTCAATGGATTAGGCCGTCTCGACTGGCTGTAAGTATTGTAATGAGGTATGACTATGGAGTTACACGTGCAATGAAATGAATGGACTCTATCCATTGGAAGGAGATAGAAACAGACTTAATCTGTTTTGGTGTATAAGGAAGTATGTTTCACAGACATGTTCAATTTGGTTGTTAATATTGCCAACTGCAATTTTCAGAGCTCCTGAATACTTCCATATACTATTGTATTTGACGTTCCACTGCTCCTTCTACCCATCCTGCTTTGTTTTTTCTTTGTCTTCTTTTAAACTTTGGTTAGATTTGTATTAAAAATGTTTAGATGGCAAGAGAATGACTAGGAACCCTCTCTTACTTAGTATCAGTGACTATTCGTTGCCAGATTAAATGGTTATGAAATTTCAAGTTGTATACCTGTCCTTGTGAAATGAAATGAATTAGCTCTATCAGGAAGAAGGGGATGGAAACAAGCCTATTAAATCTGGGTGTATAAAAATCAAGTAAATTTCACGGACATATTCAGTTGGTAATTTATATTGTCATTGAATTATACATTCAGGGTCCCTATATAGTAGATGTGAATGGTAGCTGCCGGGGAAAATGAAGAAAAAAAACAGTGGAGCCGTACACATGTCCTCGTTATTTCTTACTATGACACCAAAATATATATTATTTAGCTTTTTGAAATTAGATTTTTGTCTGCATCCGGCCTGAAAACAAATCTAAAATCAATCGGGATCTATACATTGCCCTGCTTTCATAGGTACAATATTGATGTAGATAATGCTATACATCGTAGGAGACTTCTTCTTACGTTAATTAAAGCATAGAATGACATACCTTTCTTCTGTTTTTTCCCCTCTTTGTATTAATTGTTGTTTCAATTTTCCCTCTGTTTTTATGTACGTAGAAATTTAGCTGGTAACCAGATTCAGTCTCTCATCCCAGGGATCTTCAATGGATTAGACAGTCTCAATACGCTGTAAGTATTGTAATGAGGTATGACTATGGAGTTACACGTGCAATGAAATGAATGGACTCTATCCATTAGAAGGAGATGAGAAACAGACTTAATCAATTTTGGTGTATAAGGAAGTATGTTTCACAGACATGTTCAATTTGGTTGTTAATATTGCCAACTGCAATTTTCAGAGCTCCTTAATACTTCGATGTACTATTGTATTTGACGTTCCACTGCTCCTGCTACCCATCCTGCTTTGTTTTTTCTTCATCTTCTTTTAAACTTTGGTTAGATTTGTATTAAACATGTTTAGATGGCAAGAGAATGACTAGGAACCCTCTCTTACTTAGTATCAGTGACTAGTCGTTGCCAGATAAAATGGTTATGAAATTTCAAGTTGTATACCTGTCCTTGTGAAATGAAATGAATTAGCTCCATCAGGAAGAAGGGGATGGAAACAAGCCTATTAAATCGAGGTGTATAAAAAGCAAGTAAATTTCACGGACATATTCAGTTGGTAATTTATATTGTCATTGAATTACACATTCAGGGTCCCTATATAGTAGATGTGAATGGTAGCTGCCGGGGAAAATGAAAAAAAAAACAACAGTGGAGCCGTACACTTGTCCTCGTTATTTCTTACTATGACACCAAATATATATTATTTAGCCTTTTGAAATTAGATTTTTGTCTGAATTCGGCCTGAAAACAAATCTAAAATCAATCGGGATCTATACATTGCCCTGCTTTCATAGGTACAATATTGATGTAGATAATGCTATACATCGTAGGAGACCTCTTCTTACGTTAAAGCATAGAATGACATATCTTTCTTCAGTTTTTTCCCTCTTTGTGTTAATTGTTGTTTCAATTTTCCATCTGTTTTTATGTACGTAGATATTTAAATGGTAACCAGATTCAGTCTCTCATCCCAGGGATCTTCAATGGATTAGGCAGTCTATATACGGTGTAAGTATTGTAATGAGGTATGACTATGGAGTTACCGTGCAATGAAATGAATTGACTCTATCCATTAGAAGGAGACAGAAACAGACTTAATCTGTTTTGGTGTATAAGGAAGTATGTTTCACAGACCTGTTCAATTTGGTTGTTAATATGGGGGCATCTCGTTTTTCCGAAGGTTCGTTTTTCCGAAGGTTCGTATTTCCGAAACACTAATTTCCCATGCCTGGGGGTTCATAATTCCGAAAATGAAAAAGGGTTCGTAATTCCGAACATTTGTTGCATTATTCCGAAGGTTCGTTTATCCGAAGGTTCATAATTCCGAAAATGAAATAGGGTTCATATTTCCGAAGGTTCGTATTTCCAAAAATGAAAAAGGGTTCATAATTCCGAAGGTTCGTATTTCCGAAAATGAAATGAGGTTCATAATTCCGAAAATGAAATAAGGTTCGTATTTCCGAAAATGAAAAAGGGTTCGTATTTCCGAAAATGAAATAGGGTTCGTATTTCCGAAAATGAAATAAGGTTCGTATTTCCGAAAATGAAATAGGGTTCGTATTTCCGAAAATGAAATAAGGTTCGTATTTCCGAAAATGAAATAGGGTTCGTATTTCCGAAAAATGAAATAGGGTTCATAATTCCTGGTAAAAAAGGCGAATTCATCAGGAGCAGAGGTGTAGCAACGGGGGGGGGGGGGGGGGCACCCCCCACCCCTCCCTCATTGGATGGCGAAAAAAAATAAGAAAAAAAGAAAGAAAATGGAATAGGAAAGAAGACGGTTGGACCCCTTCCGGCAACCCCCCCCCCCCCCCCAACCCTCTTCCACCAGCGGCGTCTTAGATTAGCTTTAAGATTATTCCAAAAGACTTGTGCCTCCAATGGTGCCAGTGCTCTCACAATTGCTAGACTCTAGCTACGCCACTGTTAAAGGGAAAATTTAGGGTCACGATAGGATATTATGGTTTTAATTGCCATCTTCAAAAAGCAGATCTCTTTTCGACGAAAAGCACCTCCCCCACCCCCGCAATGAATAAAAAAATGAAATGGAGACACAAAACTGGAAGGTTTATAAAAGAGGAGAGGAGAAGAGAAAAGAGACGAAAATAAGAGGACGAGATTAGAAGAATCGAATAAGTGTTTGTGTGTGTGTGTGTGTGTGTGTGTGTGTGCGTGTGTGGAGGTGTCGTAGTCGAACGGTTTACAGCGCGACTGGAAACGCGAAGGTTGGCGGTTTGATCCCTGGTACGGCACCTATGGCCTTTTTGTTGTAAAAAAATGATAGCAACTTTCCTTTTTTTTTAATTTACGAGCGCGCGAAGCTAGCGACCAAAAATAATTGTGATCTCCGTTGTGAAAAATCATAAAAATAACATATTTCGGCATATAATGACTGAAATATGAGGATATTCGGTCACCTCACTCCCTGAATATGATGTGTGAGCCGGAATATCGGCACTTTCAAAATCCGGAGGGGGGGGGGGTTGGCTGCAGCCCCCCCCCCCCAACCCCCCCCCCCCCCCCCTTCTCGTACGTCTATGCCTATGCCTATGTTAAGTACACAGTTGTGATTGATTTTAACTTGCGATTGTTTCAAATAAATCGCTTCAACTCCTTATTAGGCGGGGCACTGGTTGATAAAAGCCATTAATTTAGGTCAGAATGTTTTCTTCTACAAGTCATGTGTAATTCCTTCTTTCTATTTTTTACGATGAGGATTGTTTTACTCTCAATGTCTTTTAGTGTTTTGTAATTCGTTATGCTTGTAAAAGTTATTTCAAACTTCAGGTCAGCGGTTGTAACTGTGGACGGGAAGGTACTCAAAATTTTGTAATTTGTTTGGATTATCTGGTAACAAAATCATTATTCTATAGACAATATCTCCTTTTTTTTACTTGCTCACTAGCGCGTAAGATTTAGAAACGGAATAGTTTGGGACATGGAACGCCCTTCATTAGGGCGAGTGAAGTGCCCAAATATTCCATATTCGGCAGTAGGGTTAAGTAATATTATTCATGGCTCATTATTACATGTTCTATATTTGTCTTTTGATGGCGAAATTGCATTTCCATTACAATTTTTAAAAAATGGTTTTATTTTTTTCTAACTCGCTTCGCTTGCTTGCAAATTGTAGAAACGGGGAGTATGATATTCTGCCAAGAGGCATCAGCTCCCCCTTTCAAAAACATTACGTGGCCATGTTCTGCTTGTAAAGATCTATTTGGAACTTTGGTGTGTCTCATTTTCCAAAGCGGTATATACATTATATAAATAACTTCAAGCCAATTTCGTTGTAGCAAATTTAATCCGGAATCCGATCATTCACTTTCTTCAATACATCAGTATGTATTTGTAATCACCTCATTTTATGAGAAATGAAACATGTATTCCTGAGGCGCTCGCTCACAAATATTGGTTATTATAATAGGAACAATGATAATAATGATACAAATATTAATAATAGTAACAATAATGATGATAATAATAATAATAATCATAATAATAATATTGATAATATTGATAGGAATTATGATAATAATGACTATTTCTCTGGATTTTATTATAATTGTTATCATCATTGTTATGATTATTGAGTACGAAATTAATATCTTTACACTTGGCCGTCTTTCCCCTCCTCCCTATCCGAAATACGGATTGACGCCGTATTCTCTGAATTTACAACCCTTTTTCATTTTCGGAAATACGAACCCTTTTTCATTTTCGGAAATACGAACCCTATTTCATTTTCGGAAATACGAACCCTTTTTCATTTTCGGAAATACGAACCCTATTTCATTTTCGGAAATACGAACCCTTTTTCATTTTCGGAAATACAAACCTTTTTTCATTTTCGGAAATACGAACCCTTTTTCATTTTCGGAAATACGAACCCTATTTCAGTTTCGGAAATACGAACCTTCGGAATTATGAACCTTTTTTCATTTTCGGAAAAACGAACCTTCGGAAAAATGAACCTTCGGGAAAACGAACCTTCGGAAAAACGAACCTTCGGAGTAACGAACCTTCGGAATAACGAACCTTCGGAAAAATGAACCTTCGGAAATACGAACCTTCGGAAAAAACGACATGTAACCGTTAATATTGCCAACTGCAATTTTCAAAGCTCCTGAATACTTCCATGTACTATTGTATTTGACGTTCCACTGCTCCTTCTACCCATCCTGCTTTGTTATTTCTTTGTCTTCGTTTAAACTTTGGTTAGATTTGTATTAAACATGTTTAGATGGCAAGAGAATGACTAGGAACCCTCTCTTACTTAGTATCAGTGACTAGTCGTTGCCAGAGAAAATGGTTATCAAATTACAAGTTGTATACCTGTCCTTGTGAAATGAAATGAATTAGCTCCATCAGGAAGAAGGGGATGGAAACAAGCCTATTAAATCTGGGTGTATAAAAATCAAGTAAATTTCACGGACATATTCAGTTGGTAATTTATATTGTCATTGAATTACACATTCAGGGTCCCTATATAGTAGATGTGAATGGTAGCTGCCGGGGAAAATGAAAAAAAAAAACAGTGGAGCCGTACACTTGTCCTCGTTATTTCTTACTATGACACCAAAATATATATTATTTAGCTTTTTGAAATTAGATTTTTGTCTGCATCCGGCCTGAAAACAAATCTAAAATCAATCGGGATCTATACATTGCCCTGCTTTCATAGGTACAATATTGATGTAGATAATGCTATACATCGTAGGAGACTTCTTCTTACGTTAATTAAAGCATAGAATGACATACCTTTCTTCTGTTTTTCCCCCTCTTTGTATTAATTGTTGTTTCAATTTTCCCTCTGTTTTTATGTACGTAGAAATTTAGCTGGTAACCAGATTCAGTCTCTCATCCCAGGAATCTTCAATGGATTAGGCCGTCTAGACTGGCTGTAAGTATTGTAATGAGGTATGACTATGGAGTTACACGTGCAATGAAATGAATGGACTCTATCCATTGGAAGGAGATAGAAACAGACTTAATCTGTTTTGGTGTATAAGGAAGTATGTTTCACAGACATGTTCAATTTGGTTGTTAATATTGCCAACTGCAATTTTCAGAGCTCCTGAATACTTCCATATACTATTGTATTTGACGTTCCACTGCTCCTTCTACCCATCCTGCTTTGTTTTTTCTTTGTCTTCTTTTAAACTTTGGTTAGATTTGTATTAAAAATGTTTAGATGGCAAGAGAATGACTAGGAACCCTCTCTTACTTAGTATCAGGGACTAGTCGTTGCCAGATAAAATGGTTATGAAATTTCAAGTTGTATACCTGTCCTTGTGAAACGAAATGAATTAGCTCCATCAGGAGGAAGGGGATGGAAACAAGCCTATTAAATCTGGGTGTATAAAAAGCAAGTAAATTTCACGGACTTATTCAGCTGGTAATTTATATTGTGATTGAATTACACATTCACAGTCCCTGCATAGTAGTTGTGAATGGTAGCTGCCGGGGAAAATGATAAAAAAAAAAACATTGGAACCGTACACCTGTCCTCGTTATTTCTTATTATGACACAAAAATATATATTATTTAGCCTTTGAAATTAGATTTTTGTCTAAATCCGGCCTGAAAACAAATCCAAAATCAATCGGGATCTATACATTGCCCCGCTTTCAGAGGTACAATATTGATGTAGATAATGCTATATATCGTAGGAGAATTCTTCTTACGTTAATTAATGCATGGAATAACATATCTATCCTTATTTTTTTCTTCTCTGTATTGATTGTTGTTTCAATTTTTCCTCTGTTTTATGTACGTAGAGATTTAAATGGTAACCAGATTCAGTCTCTCATCCCAGGGATCTTCAATGGATTAGACAGTCTCAATACGCTGTAAGTATGACTATGGAGTTACACGTGCAATGAAATGAATGGACTCTATCCATTAGAAGGAGATGAGAAACAGACTTAATCAATTTTGGTGTATAAGGAAGTATGTTTCACAGACATATTCAATTTGGTTGTTAATATTGCCAACTGCAATTTTCAGAGCTCCTTAATATTTCGATGTACTATTGTATTTGACGTTCCACTGCTCCTTCTACCCATCCTGCTTTGTTTTTTTCTTCATCTTCTTTTAAACTTTGGTTAGATTTGTATTAAACATGTTTAGATGGCAAAAGAATGACTAGGAACCCTCTCTTACTTAGTATCAGTGACTAGTCGTTGCCAGATAAAATGGTTGTGAAATTTCAAGTTGTATACCTGTCCTTGTGAAACGAAATGAATTAGCTCCATCAGGAAGAAGGGGATGGAAACAAGCCTATTAAATCGAGGTGTATAAAAAGCAAGTAAATTTCACGGACATATTCAGTTGGTAATTTATATTGTCATTGAATTACACATTCAGGGTCCCTATATAGTAGATGTGAATGGTAGCTGCCGGGGAAAATGGAAAAAAACAACAACAGTGGAGCCGTACACTTGTCCTCGTTATTTCTTACTATGACACCAAATATATATTATTTAGCCTTTTGAAATTAGATTTTTGTCTGAATCCGGCCTGAAAACAAATCTAAAATCAATCGGGATCTATACATTGCCCTGCTTTCATAGGTACAATATTGATGTAGATAATGCTATACATCGTAGGAGACCTCTTCTTACGTTAAAGCATAGAATGACATATCTTTCTTCAGTTTTTTCCCTCTTTGTGTTAATTGTTGTTTCAATTTTCCATCTGTTTTTATGTACGTAGATATTTAAATGGTAACCAGATTCAGTCTCTCATCCCAGGGATCTTCAATGGATTAGGCAGTCTATATACGGTGTAAGTATTGTAATTAGGTGTGACTATGGAGTTACCGTGCAATGAAATGAATTGACTCTATCCATTAGAAGGAGACAGAAACAGACTTAATCTGTTTTGGTGTATAAGGAAGTATGTTTCACAGACCTGTTCAATTTGGTTGTTAATATTGCCAACTGCAATTTTCAAAGCTCCTGAATACTTCCATGTACTATTGTATTTGACGTTCCACTGCTCCTTCTACCCATCCTGCTTTGTTATTTCTTTGTCTTCGTTTAAACTTTGGTTAGATTTGTATTAAAAATGTTTAGATGGCAAGAGAATGACTAGGAACCCTCTCTTACTTAGTATCAGTGACTAGTCGTTGCCAGATAAAATGGTTATGAAATTTCAAGTTGTATACCTGTCCCTGTGAAATGAAATGAATTAGCTCCATCAGGAAGAAGGGGATGGAAACAAGCCTATTAAATCTGGGTGTATAAAAAGCAAGTAAATTTCACGGATTTATTCAGTTGGTAATTTATATTGTCATTGAATTACACATTCAGAGTCCCTGCATAGTAGGTGTGAATGGTAGCTGCCGAGGAAACTGATAAAAAAAAAACATTGGAACCGTACACCTGTCCTCGTTATTTCTTATTATGGCACAAAAATATATATTATTTAGCCTTTGAAATTAGATTTTTGTCTAAATCCGGCCTGAAAACAAATCCAAAATCAATCGGGATCTATACATTGCCCTGCTTTCAGAGGTACAATATTGATGGAGATAATGCTATATATCGTAGGAGACTTCTTCTTACGTTAATTAATGCATGGAATAACATATCTATCCTTATTTTTTCTTCTTTGTATTGATTGTTGTTTCAATTTTCCCTCTGTTTTTATGTACATAGAGATTTACATGGTAACCAGATTCAGTCTCTCATCCCAGGGATCTTCAATGGACTAGGCAGTCTATATACGCTGTAAGTATTGTAATGAGGTATGACTATGGAGTTCCACGTGCAATGAAATGAATTGACTCTATCCATTAGAAGGAGACAGAAACAGACTTAATCTGTTTTGGTGTATAAGGAAGTATGTTTCACAGACATGTTCAATTTGGTTGTTAATATTGCCAACTGCAATTTTCAAAGCTCCTGAATACTTCCATGTACTACTGTAATTGACGTTCCACTGCTCCTTCTATCCATCCTGCTTTGTTATTTCTTTGTCTTCGTTTAAACTTTGGTTAGATTTGTATTAAAATTTTTAGATGGCAAGAGAATGACCAGGAACCCTCTCTTACTTAGTATCAGTGACTAGTCGTTGCCAGATAAAATGGTTATGAAATTTCAAGTTGTATACCTGTCCCTGTGAAATGAAATGAATTAGCTCCATCAGGAAGAAGGGGATGGAAACAAGCCTATTAAATCTGGGTGTATAAAAAGCAAGTAAATTTCACGGATTTATTCAGTTGGTAATTTATATTGTCATTGAATTACACATTCAGAGTCCCTGCATAGTAGGTGTGAATGGTAGCTGCCGAGGAAAATGATAAACAAACAACACCATTGGAACCGTACACTTATCCTCGTTATTTCTTATTATGACACAAAAATATATATTATTTAGCCTTTGAAATCAGATTTTTGTCTAAATGCGGCCTGAAAACAAATCCAAAATCAATCGGGATCTATACATTGCCCTGCTTTCAGAGGTACAATATTGATGTAGATAATGCTATATATCGTAGGAGAATTCTTCTTACGTTAATTAATGCATGGAATAACATATCTATCCTTATTTTTTTCTTCTTTGTATTGATTGTTGCTTCAATTTTTCCCTCTGTTTTTATGTACGTAGAGATTTAAATGGTAACCAGATTCAGTCTCTCATCCCAGGGATCTTCAATGGATTAGACAGTCTCAATACGCTGTAAGTATTGTAATGAGGTATGACTATGGAGTTACATGTGCAATGAAATGAATGGACTGTATCCATTAGAAGGAGATAGAAACAGACTTAATCAATTTTGGTGTATAAGGAAGTATGTTTCACAGACATGTTCAATTTGGTTGTTAATATTGCCAACTGCAATTTTCAGAGCTCCTGAATACTTCGATGTACTATTGTATTTGACGTTCCACTGCTCCTTCTACCCATCCTGCTTTGTTTTTTTCTACATCTTCGTTTAAACTTTGGTTAGATTTGTATTAAAAATATTTAGATGGCAAGAGAATGACTAGGAACCCTTTCTTACTTAGTATCAGTGACTAGTCGTTTCCAGATAAAATGGTTATGAAATTTCAAGTTGTATACCTGTCCTTGTGAAATGAAATGAATTAGCTCCATCATGAAGAAGGGGATGGAAACAAGCCTATTAAATCTGGGTGTATAAAAAGCAAGTAGATTTCACGGACATATACAGTTGGTAATTTATATTGTCATTGAATTACACATTCAGTGTCCCTATATAGTAGATGTGAATGGTAGCTGCCGGGGAAAATGAAAAAAACAACAACAGTGGAGCCGTACACTTGTCCTCGTTATTTCTTACTATGACACCAAAATATATATTATTTAGCCTTTTGAAATTAGATTTTTGTCTGAATCCGGCCTGAAAACAAATCTAAAATCAATCGGGATCTATACATTGCCCTGCTTTCATAGGTACAATATTGATGTAGATAATGCTATACATCGTAGGAGACTTCTTCTTACGTTAATTAAAGCATAGAATGACATATCTTTCTTCAGTTTTTTCCCTCTTTGTATTAATTGTTGTTTCAATTTTCCATCTGTTTTTATGTACGTAGAGAATTAGATGGTAACCAGATTCAGTCTCTCATCCCAGGGATCTTCAATGGATTAGGCAGTCTAAATACGCTGTAAGTATTGTAATGAGGTATGAATATGGAGTTCCACGTGCAATGAAATGAATTGACTCTATCCATTTCAACTCAATTTAAACTCCTACCTGCCATACTTGACATGTCTCAAGGACCTCAAAACATCTCACAAACTAGACAGATTTAACTCCAAATCACGACACAAGACAGGCTCAAAAGTGGATTGCCGAGAAAACTGATTTATTCTCCCTTCAAGTCGCTAGGGATTCAAAACCCGTAACATCTCCCCCCATAAAAAGTTTTGCGTCATACATAAGCAAAACTCCCCAGCATGCACATGGGGTTACAAAACCGATACCAGAACCTTTTTCTCATACCAAAAGAGAAACATATCAGTATACATTTTTAACAGTTAACAGAAGGTTTTGATACAATACATATCAATAATCAAATAATGAGTAATAACAACTTTGATAAAGACTTTATCAAAACCAGCAACGATCATTCACAGTAGGCTTGGATAGAGTTAAATCATCAAATATCATCCAGTAAATTTACCTTTAAAAAGGAAAAATAGTCATGTGTTAGCAAAGTAATTTCGATGTACATGTATCACTTCTAGCATAAAAATCCAGTGTGTTGAAACTGAAACCCCAGAAAAGACCATAGCACAACATTTATCATGCCAGCAAGTGTCTGAACAGTTTCTCCAAATTTTTTTCCACATTTCAATGCTACTTTTACCTAGCCAACGGAGAAAGAAAACAGACAAAATTCCCCTACGAAACTTCGACACCACGCCGAGAAAATACAACCAAGAGCATATAGACCTGTGTGACTTCCGAATTCCCGTCATAGGCACGAGACATTTTTTTTTTGTTGAAAACGCTTAACAAATCATGAAATAAGCTATACTTTGTTTTACAATGGTGTATTCCATTTCTCCTTACATACTACAGCACTTTACCAACCAAAACACATAAAGTCCAAGTCCAGTACATGAACCTTTAATTCATGGTTTTTCTTCCTCCCTAAGAAGATCACAGCGCTCATAATCCAGTTTCAATTTGAATCGCACGTTCTTGCGGAGGAGGTATGAAAGGGGTGCAGCTGCATCCACAAAGCTCCTCAAAACTTCCATTTTCAATGGACTATCTGGGTGACGCCTTATTGGAGCAGTACCTCCATCCTCTAAATCGTGCAGCAGAACATTTGTTCGACCATGAACACCACTTACACTGAACAACTCATGCAAATCCCGAAACAACTCTTGCATCTGAGCTCTCTCCCCTCTAGAAAGATGACAAAGTTTCTCAACCATCTGTGAGTTTCTCACCTTCACACCAGGCAAATAACCACTTTTGTTCACATCAATTGTGCCATCCATGTGAATCTTACTATAACCACGGGCACTAACTTCAGGTAGTTGCCCCTCTTTCTCTATTTCACACTCTGTACCATTCTGCTCCGAGATTTCAGCGCGAACGACTGGGTTTACCTCACATTCCTGCTCTCCATACACATGATCACCACCTTTCTTGTGATCATTCTCTGCTAAAGACTCGGTCACACCCTCTACTGAATTCTCCTGGAATGGAGATAGCAAAGACTTAGTAATGGTACATGGTGGGTTATGAACTTCAGGTACCACTTCAACTAATTGATCTGACCTGCCATGAAGCATGGAGTCACTACTGTCTCCAAGATGTGACCTCACTCTTTCTCCTGCCAAGTCATTGCCAAGAAGCAAAGTGACACCCTCAGCAGGAATTGTGGGGCGTATTCCAACCACAACAGGACCTGATATAATTTCTGATTGCAAATGAATGTGGTGAAGAGGAACCCTAATCGTTTTCTCTCCCACACCTCGGACGAATACCTCGGAATCAGCTGACGAATCCCTTGGAAAGGGGAGGACATCTGCATGAAGGAGACTTTGCACAGATCCTGTGTCTCTCAAAATAGTTACAGGTACTCTTTGCCCACTTTCAGAGAGACTGACAAAACCTTCCGATAGGAAAGGCTTGAAATCGTCATGCACCTTTCCTTTGGAACCAGACTCACAACTTCCATTTACCAACGCGCTTGGGCATACATACTCCGATATCACATGACCATTTTTCTTGCAATAGAAGCACGGACCCACTCTTTTTCTCTTAGATGTTGGGCTCAAAGACCCATCTCGCTTGTGATTAGCACCGAGATTACTCCCGCTCACACAACTAGCCTCAGAGCTTGCTCTATGAGTTAGCATATACTCATCAAGGAGGATAGCACCCTGTTTCACATCTTCTACCATTCTCTCTTCCAAATACAGCCTCATATCAGGCGTAATGCATCTCTTCAGCTCATCCAAAAGAGTGAGGTCCTTCAATTGCTCAAAGTTTTTCACACCACTTGCCGACAACCAGCGATCAAAGTGCATTTGCTTCTCATGCACGAACTCAACAAAAGTCTGGCCTTCAGCCTTTCGGGAATTCCTAAACCTCTGCCTATAAGCCTCTGGTACCAATTCATAAGCCCGCAAGATAGCACTTTTCAAAGTGTCATACTCAGAACAGTCATCGACTGAAAGGGAGGCGTAAACCGCCTGTGCTTTCCCGACCAGAGAACATTGCACCAGTGTTGGCCATGCAGTCTTAGGCCAATCCAAGCTAGAGGCAAGCTTCTCGAAATGATGAAAAAATTCATCAACCTTGTCCTCACAAAACTTTGGGACCAATTTGGCATCTCTAGTGACATCCAAGCTTTGTGGTTTACCCCTATCTCGACTCCTATCAAACTCCATCTCTTTCATCCTCATCTCAAGATTTTTCATTTCCAAATCGATCTTCTTCCCTTGTAGCTCAATTTCTTTCAATCTTAGCTCCGCCTCAATGCTCTTTTCATCACCGCTCTTATTCAAAGAATCCACGGACAAATCAGAAAATACATCATGCCTTACATCTATCTCCTTCCAGACCTTATTGTCATAAAGCCACTGAATTACCTTTTGTTTCATTTCTGCTTTCCGTGAAGTGGAAGAAGCAGCCACACCAAAATGCTTTGCAGCCTCAAGCAACTCAACCTTTCTAAGAGTATTCAACCCTTCGAGTGTTGGATTATCCAAAAAAGTTTTCACCTTATCCTCCGCCATTATTAGTTCAGAAGACACAACAAAAAAGTGAAAACTACCTAAGCCTTGACACAAGACTACCGCAACAAAATTCTGCGTGCCCCGTGCGCAGCTGACGACCGAAATTTGTACACGCACGCTCACGATCAAGTACACAAGCTGAACTGCGCATCCAGAATCTGCACGGTTTACTTTAACTAACCAGACTTTTAGTCCACACGCAAGGTGCGAACATTATCCATGTAGAACATACTACACAAAGACCATACAAAGACCATACAATACCTAGTCTTTCCTGCACCATTAGAAAACAGATGATATCCCACCAAAGGACAAAAGAATCCAATTACCAAACACCTTTGCGAATGGTTTCTCGATATGACTAACAGTGCGTATACCCTACACGAGCCATACATATCTACACCAAAACAACGACAACGTACTGAGCTACCCCAAGCTGCTGTAACCAAAGCCAATTCCAGGTCCTAAAATACAAATTTTAGGAAACTCCTTTGACGTGCCCCCATGTTACATTCAACTCAATTTAAACTCCTACCTGCCATACTTGACATGTCTCAAGGACCTCAAAACATCTCACAAACTAGACAGATTTAACTCCAAATCACGACACAAGACAGGCTCAAAAGTGGATTGCCGAGAAAACTGATTTATTCTCCCTTCAAGTCGCTAGGGATTCAAAACCCATAACACCATTAGAAGGAGACAGAAACAGACTTAATCTGTTTTGGTGTATAAGGAAGTATGTTTCACAGACATGTTCAATTTGGTTGTTAATATTGCCAACTGCAATTTTCAAAGCTCCTGAATACTTCCATGTACTATTGTATTTGACGTTCCACCGCTCCTTCTACCCATCCTGCTTTGTTATTTCTTTGTCTTCGTTTAAACTTTGGTTAGATTTGTATTAAAAATGTTTAGATGGCAAGAGAATGACTAGGAACCCTCTCTTACTTAGTATCAGGGACTAGTCGTTGCCAGATAAAATGGTTATGAAATTTCAAGTTGTATACCTGTCCCTGTGAAATGAAATGAATTAGCTCCATCAGGAGGAAGGGGATGGAAACAAGCCTATTAAATCTGGGTGTATAAAAAGCAAGTAAATTTCACGGACTTATTCAGTTGGTAATTTATATTGTCATTGAATTACACATTCAGAGTCCCCGCATAGTAGGTGTGAATGGTAGCTGCCGAGGAAAATGATGAAAAAACAACAACATTGGAACCGTACACTTGTCCTCGTTATTTCTTACTATGACACCAAAATATATATTATTTAGCCTTTTGAAATTAGATTTTTGTCTGAATCCGGCCCGAAAACAAATCTAAAATCAATCGGGATCTATACGTTGCCCTGCTTTCATAGGTACAATATTGATGTAGATAATGCTATACATCGTAGGAGACTTCTTCTTACGTTAATTAAAGCATAGAATGACATATCTTTCTTCCGTTTTTTCCCCCTCTTTGTATTAATTGTTGTTTAAATTTTCCATCTGTTTTTATGTACGTAGAGAATTATATGGTAACCAGATTCAGTCTCTCATCCCAGGAATCTTCAATGGATTAGGCCGTCTCGACTGGCTGTAAGTATTGTAATGAGGTATGACTATTGAGTTCCACGTGCAATGAAATGAATTGACTCTATCCATTAGAAGGAGACAGAAACAGGCTTAATCTGTTTTAGTGTATAAGGAAGTATGTTTCACAGACATGTTCAATTTGGTTGTTAATATTGCCAACTGCAATTTTCAAAGCTCCTGAATACTTCCATGTACTATTGTATTTGACGTTCCACTGCTCCTTCTACCCATCCTGCTTTGTTTTTTCTTTGTCTTCTTTTAAACTTTGGTTAAATTTGGATTAAAAATGTTTAGGTGGCAAGAGAATGACCAGGAACCCTTTCTTACTTAGTATCATTGACTAGTCGTTGCCAGATAAAATGGTTATGAAATTTCAAGTTGTATACCTGTCCTTGTGAAATGAAATGAATTAGTTCCATCGGGAAGAAGGGGATGGAAGCTAGCCGATTAAATCTGGGTGTATAAAAAGAAGTAAATTTCACGGACTTATTCAGTTGGTAATTTATATTGTCATTGAATTACACATTCAGAGTCCCTGCATAGTAGGTGTGAATGGTAGCTGCCGAGGAAAATGATATAAAAAAAACAACATTGGAACCGTACACTTGTCCTCGTTATTTCTTATTATGACACAAAAATATATATTATTTAGCCTTTGAAATTAGATTTTTGTCTAAATTCGGCCTGAAAACAAATCCAAAATCAATCGGGATTATTATTATTATTATTATTATTTATTCGACCATTCATAAAATATAAGCACAGGTACAATACAACATGGCAAGACAAGTACATAATAAGAATACAGAAGATCATGTAAAGGCACATGTAAAAGGATTGGGAACACCAAGTAGGTCAGGGTGCACAAAGTGAAATACAACACTGTTGCCCGGAGGCATGCGCCCACACACTTGCTGCTCCCAGTACATAATACAATTTCTATACATAGAATATTGCACATAATGAAACATATTTTCTCACTAAGAACCAAATGAATTAAGATTGAATCAAAAAGATGATTCCAAAAATGCTATGGGATCTATACATTGCCCTGCTTTCAGAGGTACAATATTGATGTAGATAATGCTATACATCGTAGGAGACTTCTTCTTACGTTAATGAATGCATGGAATAACATATCTATAATATATCTTCTTTGTATTGATTGTTATTTCAATTTTCCCTCTGTTTTTATGTACGTAGAGATTTAGAAGGTAACCAGATTCAGTCTCTCATCCCAGGAATCTTCAATGGATTAGGCAGTCTCGAGTCGCTGTAAGTATTGTAATGAGGCATGGCTATGGACTTACACGTGCGATGAAATCAATTGACTCTATCAAGAAGAAGGAGATTGAAACAGACTTAACAGAATTAACCTCAAAATATAAATGTGCTTATATTTAAAGATGTAATCTATTCCTTCTTTTTGCCCTACGTAGTTTTGCATTAACAAGATGGGTATAAATCAAGATTTTCTCAGCAAGATTTATCGTCTGCTAGCGATACCCGGGGGCTGCCATTTTTGATGTGTACGTAAAGATATTTTTAATCCGAATTCAAAATTGTCTTTCTTCCTGATACAAAATCCTATTTGAGATTTTAAATATTTAGCAGATATATACATATATTCTAAATACGAAAATGTGTTTTATATTTCTTTGAAAACAAGTAAGAATTAAGCAAAGAACCGATAAGTGAATGAATGCTGAAATTATTTCGTTAATAAGACAAAGAAATATAGCTTTTAAAAGAATAAAAAAGGATTATGGTAATTTAGAATTAGAAAAGAAATTATAAACTTTTACGTTATTTGGTGCAAAGAAAAGTGTGACGGGCTAAAGATGAATACTTCCAAAATCAAATTGATGAGCATAAAAATGATTCTAAAAAGTTGTGGAAGAATCTGAAAGATTTAGGTTGTAAAAACAAACAAAAGAACATTAAAGAGAATGTTATTAATATCCAAGGGGAGTTATGTCATGATAATATGAGGATAGCGAACGAATTTAACAATTATTTCACAACTGTGGCAGAAAAATTAGCTAGTAATCTGCCAGATAGCAACACAAATGAATTTGGAACGGACAGTGTTAAATTACAAAAATTATACGACAGTAAGGGGGTATCGAAAGGTTGTTTTCTTTTTTCTCCTGTCAAAGAAAAGTTTGTTTTAGATGAATTCAATAAGTTGAAAATATCAAAAAGTAACGGGCTTGACTTGGTACCTGCCAGATTTTTGAAGGATGGAGCTAAATATTTGTATAAACATTTAACTCACATTATTAACTTATCTATCTCAACTTCCACCTTCCCTGATGAAATTAAAATTGCAAGAGTAACACCCCTTTATAAAAAGAAAGATAAAACTAATGATAGAAATTATAGACCGCTTACCGTTTTAAGTATAGTCTCGAAGGTCCTGGAGAAATGTGTGTATGCCCAATTAGAAAACTACTTTCAAGAAAACAAAATAATATACGAATTTCAATCTGGTTTTAGAAATGGTTATGCCACTGAAACTTGTCTTATTCACCTGTTAGATTTTGTCAGGAACGAAATTTCCCAAGAACGTTTTGTCGGGATGGTTCTTCGTGACTTGCAAAAAGCCTTCCATACCGTTACCCTGATAGCAGAAAGTGTTAAAAAATGACGTGATATTTACGTCGTGGTTTTCGTCTTTTTTACGTCCTGTAATTACGTCAATAAGAGGCTTGTCTCGAATGGGTGGGTTGCGGGAGCGGGATGGGAGCGGGATGGGAGCGGGAACGGGCACACCCTTTCGAGACAAGCCCCCCCCCCCCCGGTAATCTCGAATGGACGCGTTCCCAGCGAGAAGTTCAATGAACGCGCCACTTCGAGACAACCGGGGGGGGGGGGGGTGGGGGCTTTCCTGGAATGGGTGTGTTGAGTAGACTTTTGTAACAGACGTTTTAGAAATTTTTTTAAAATGTACTCTTGCTGGTTTTTTCGTTTTTCTTTTGTCTAAGATGTAGAAAATATAATAACACAGTATCTAAAAAAAGCTTTTGACAAGGAAATCATTATTTGTGCAAAATAAATAGGAGAATTGAATAATTATGATTTAAAACACACGGGGACGAAATAGCACGCTGTGTGCATTCAATAGCACTCTGAGTGCAGTCCCTATGCATGCCCTCAAAAAGTGCTATATACAGCACTTCAGTTTTTACAGTGTACAGATGACGTCAAAATAAGACGTCCTCTTGACGTCTTGCGTTGGTGCAAGTCGTCTTATTGACGTAATTACAGGACGTAAAAAAGCCGAAAACCACGACGTAAATATCACGTAATTTTTATCACTTTCTGCTATCAGGGTAACCATAATATACTGTTAAGTAAATTAGAAGTAATGGGTTTAAATTCTACATGTGTGCAATGGTTTAGTTGTCTCGTTGCAAAATGTACTCTCCGATTCTATGCCCATAAGATGCGGAGATCCCCAGGGGAGCATATTAGGTCCCATTCTTTTCATGTGCTACATTAATGATATGTGTGTTTGTGTCAACGACAGTAAATTATACTGACCAACAATAAAAAGTACCCACGACTTTATAATGGTATACCATATTTATATTGACAGACACAGAATGACAATGAACCAGGGTGGAAAGATTGACCTTTTATTGAAACATTTCACTAATTTCGGAAGACAATGCTGTCTCTTGTCAGCGCGCATTACAGCGCAGAACAAGTTGAAAAATGAAAGTCACAGATCAATAGTGTGTTTGGCCACCATTTGTTTGCAGACAGGCATTGCATCTGCGACGCATACTGCGCACCAGTCTTTGAATGAAATCTTGTGGAATCCTGTTCCATTCATCTTGCAAAGTCTGGATCAGTTGTGCACGAGTCCTGACCCTGCCAGCAATGCGCCTCCCAAGCTCATCCCACAGATGCTCAATGGGATTGAGGTCAGGGAACATCGCCGGCCACTCCATGGTGTTAATGTGCACCCCTCAGGAATGCAGTGGTTAGCCGTGCAGCATGAGCTCAGGCATTGTCATGCTGAAAGATGCGCAGTCCTCGGTTGTTCTGCAGGAATGGCACCAGGTGTGGTCTCAGGATATCGTCCACATAGTGCTGTGCAGTGATGTTGTCATCCACAAACACCAGGGGTGATCTGTGACTTTCATTTTTCAACTTGTTGTGTTCTGCGCTGTAATGCGCGCTGACAAGAGACAGCATTGTCTTCCGAAATTAGTGAAATGTTTCAATTAAAGGTCAATCTTTCCACCATGGTTCATTGTCATTCTGTGTCTGTCAATATAAATATGATGTACCATTATAAAGTCGTGGGTACTTTTTATTGTGGGTCAGTATACTTTTATATGCGGATGATAGTGTGTTACTATATTCTGCTACTGATCCTAAGCTGATCGGGGAAAAACTTAGCTTAGAATTATCAAACTGTGTTAATTGGATGACAGCAATAAGCTTAGCTTACATATTGGTAAAACCGAAAGTATTTTGTTTTGTTCGCGGGGTAGGTTGAAGTATACTGATGATTTCAATATAAGTTATAACAATCAACTCATTAAGAGACAGGATTCTGTGAAGTATTGGACTAAATATAGCTAGTGATCTTTCTTGCTCAAGTTTGGTTGACAGTATAGTCAAAAAAGCTAATGCTCGTCTAAAATTTTTGTATCGTTATCAAAATTGCATGAACTTAAAATCAAGACGCATTTTAATTTTTTCTTTTTCCTTAATACAATGTTTATTTGATTATGCTAATGCGGCATGGTACTGCAGTCTAGGCAAAGTTTAAAAAAAAAACAAGTTAAAAATAATTCAAAAAAAGATTGTAAGATTTATCAATCACTTACCACCAAGAACACACATTGGGAAGAGTGCACTTGAAAAAGCTGGTCTTCTTCATATAAACCTTAGATCAACTTTTAATTCACCATGTACATAAGATTTTTTACTGTAATGCAGATCACTATAATAATTTCAAATAATTTTACTCGCTCTTCAAGTGTTCATGGGCATGACACTAGAAATAGTCAATTTAATTTCGTAGTGCCTAAGCGGAAAGGTAAAATTGGAAATTTCTTTTATTTTAACTGTATTCTTTTCTGGAATTCCCTCCCAAATCACGTTAAGTCAGTTAAACATTTTTTTACATTTTAAAAGGGTATTGAAGCATCATCTGAAAGAATGTGTCTACTCCATAACTGTATTTCTCCTCTCTTTTTCGTAGCTCAGAGGGTTTTGTCCTATATTATATGACTTATGTAACCAACGTTTATTATCGATAGTTTCATTATGATTTTCTGTATATAGTTTTTTTTTTCCGTTGAGTTTGTTTCCACATTTATGTAATCTTCGCCTACTTTATAAAAATGTTATGTTTTATTTTGCTACTTTAGTACATTCTTATTACTTGTCGTACTTGTACGATAGTCTTGTAGCCGTACTAATGTGTTTTCTTAGTGTATTTTTTATATCAGTTATTTAGGTAAGGACCCCATTGGAAATAAGCCATTTCGGCTTTCATGGGCTATCCTGTCATTGTATTGTAATATACCTGACGAATAAATCAAATCAAATCAAATCAAATACTATGACGTGCGCGACGGAGCAAATTTATGGATGATGACTTTCCCGCGCGTCAATAATGACAAACTATGCATTCACCTGCTTTGAGATAATGGACTTCAAAAGTCAAAATGCGCATTGTATAAATTATGTTCTGCTCTGCCCGACAAGCCCAAGAAATCGATTTCTATATAGATAGCAAAACCAGAGATTTTAAAAATAAATCTATACATTTTCAAATTTTAGAATATATTATGTATACACCTGTTATGTATTTTCCATCATATATGGGGATTTTTTTATAATGAAGAGGAGCAATTTAGCTCGAGGATTAAAAATATCTTCCTGACAAGAACGGTTTCCAGTGGTTCTGTACAACTCCATGTCATCACGAAAATGGCAGCCTCGTGTAAAGTGTTAGCAGATGATACCGTAAGCTAGAATATCTTGATTTAAACCCTTTTCTGATATTTTATTTCTAAAGTGATACAGGTCACTGATTAAGAATATATTACACCTTTGAACATAAGTACATTTATTAGGCAGGCTTTACCGGCTGTAAGTGTTGTAATGAGGTATGACTATGGAGTTACACGTGCAATGAAATCAATCGACTATCAAGAAGGAGACTGAAACAGACTTAATCAGTCTGGGTTTATAAGCAGGTATGTTTCACAGACATATTCAATTTGGTTGTTAATATTGCCATTTAACTACAATTTTCAAATCTCCTGAATACTTCGATGTACTATTGTATTTGACGTTCCATTACCCCCTCTACCCTTCCTGCTTTGTTTTTCTTTGTCTTCTTTTCAACTTCGAATAGATTTTTACTAAAAATGGCTAGAATGACTAGGAACCCTCTTTTGCTTACTAGTATGAGTGACTAGTCGCATTGCCAGATACAATTATTATGAAATGTCAAGTTGTATATACCTGTCCATCAAGAAGAAGGAGATGGAAACACCCTTATACAATCTGGGTGTATAAAACGCAAGTAAATTTCACTGACTTATTCAATTGGTGATTTATATTGTCATTGAATGACATATTCAGAGTCCCTGCATAGTAGGTGTGAATGGTAGCTGCCCGGAAAAATTATTTAAAAAAAACAGTGGAGCCGTACACCTGTCCTCGTTATTTCTTATTATAACCCAAAAATATTTGTTATTTTGCCTTTCAAAGTAGATTTTTGTCCAAATCCAGCCTGAAAACTAATCCAAAATCAATCGGGATCTACACTGATGTAGATATACGCTCTACATCGTATATAGGAGAGTTTTTCTTACGTTAATTAATTCATGGAATGACATATCTATCCTCAGTTTTTTTTCCTCAGTTTTTTTTCCGCCTGGGTATCAATCAAGTAGCCCTCACAGCAAGTAGCTAAACTTCGATTAGATTTTTACTAAAAATGTTTAGATGACAAGAGTTGGTATGAGTGACTATAGTCGTTGCCAGATAAAATGGTTATGCAATTTGAAGTTGTATACCTGTCCTTTGAAATGAAATGAATTAACTCCATTACGAATGAGGAGACTGAAACAGACTTATTCAATCTGGGTGTATAAAAAGCAGCTAAATTTCCAATTTCACAGACTTGCCATTTACTTACACATTCAGAGTTCCTGCATAGCATGTGCAACTGGTAGTTGCCGGGGAAATTATAAAAATGTGTCGTAAACCTGTCCTTATTATCTCCTATTATGACCAAAGAATATACATATTCGCCTTTGAAACTATTGAAACCATGTAATAGGCTCTGGTAATATTGATAAATAAAATTAATTATAATTATTTCGAAAATATGTCACCTTTTGAACACCTTCGGAATTTATCGTCAAATGACTTAGCATATACCTGCAATGCCCAAATTCATACTTCACCGTGTGCGGTAATTTTGCATATTACTTTTTATGTTGGTGCACAGCTGTGAAATTTCAAGACATAGTTTTTCCCAATTATAAACTACTGGCATGTTCTTGTCAAAATTGCTGCAATTCACTCCAGACCGTTGATTGACACCGTATGACATAATCAAAATATATTATACGAGCACTAAAGAGAGAAAAAGATTACTTATATCAAGAATAAAATGAATAACATTAACCTCATATGCATTACAAAGTTAAAACATTCATATAAAAAAAAGCGCTTCTTCTGCGGAACTCGTATTCATACCGAATCGAGTTTTATGAATATTCATGAGCAGAAGGGTATGGTATAAAATTACTTCGCCGTTTCTGGACGGATTTTTAAGATTTTTATTACAAATCAAAGAAAAATAATAAGTCTACCAATATCTACTTAAAACTTAGCAGTTTGACTTTTTAAAATGAATCGACCATTAACGAGTGAAAATGAACCACATAACCTTGACGGAAAAGGGTGAAAAAATATTAGTCAGATATCTTGCTGCAAAAAAAAAACTTAGATTATTGGAATCGTGAAAGATTACTCTTTCAGAAATGACCCAAAACCTGATGATTTAGCTTTTATACATGTCAGGAAATAGGCAGGTTCAAGCATGATACAAATTATTTCCCATCCGATTCCCATCCGTTCACCAGCAGCACGTCACACAAAGCGTCGTCTGCTTGATGCAGCCGAACGCGTTTAATGCATACATGAATGTACTACTTCCACCTCCATGGTATGTCCATCGAATCGTATAGCCTGGTGGTTAAGTCGCTGCCCGGCAAGCAGGAGATGACAGGTTGGAATCCCGCTGGTTCCAATTTTTTTCTGATTTGTGTTTTTCATTACAGATCGAGCATACGATCTTTAACACTGGGAGTAAAATGCCAAAAAATTTGTTTACAAATTAAAAGTTCCTCCCATCAAGCTTCTTCGTTTACTAACCATTGTCTACGGCGGACCGTTTGAATATTAATGAGTCAGAAAGAAGAGGATCTTGGGTATTTGATTCCAGTTCATCGTGACTTGGCCGTGAACCAGAATAGCCTGGTGGTTAAGTCGCTGCCCGGCAAGCAGTAGATGACAGGTTGGAATCCCGCTGGTTCCAATTTTTTCTGACTTGTGTTTTTCATTACAGATCGAGCATACGATCTTTAACACTGGGAGTAAAATGCCTAAAAATTTGTTTACAAATTAAAAGTTCCTCCCATCAAGCTTCTTCGTTTACTAAACTATTAATTGTTTTTAAATACTTTTGCTAGATCCCATCGGGTACCTCTCCAGCTGATATATCTCAATGAATGGGGATAGTTTAATTATTCGGGGCGTCTGACGGGCATCCCCTACCACTTAATGTATTATAGTGGGCATTTACGATAGATGGAGTTATGCTATATATTTCCTATTCTATTTTCTTTCGTTATTTTTCCTACCACTTTCCACTTAATGCCTTGCAGTCATGAACATTTACCGCTGGCATTCACCAGGCAGTCCTTTCTACCGATCATTATTTTTATCGGCATCCTCCCGGGTACCCATTTAACACCTGGGTGGAGAGGAGCAATGTACATAAAATGCCTTGCTCAAGGCATATTCATAGACATGGATGCACATTTCAGGAATAACTTTCTCCTTAATAATTGACTTTTTTCCTTTTCACATTTTCTTTTTTTTTAATTATTTTTTCTAAAAACGAATTTATTGATTGATTGATCAGTTATTATTTTTTCTTACGGGGGGGGGGGGGGAAGTGGGTGAAATTGTTCACTCTCCCCCCATGTTGCATTTCGTGAAATCGGCCAAGTAACTACATGTACATTGAAGTTTCCCTGCAGCGATGCAGTATGCGGGGATAATATTTAAATGTGGCCACTGATGAGGAACTTGTGAAGTTAACAGAGAATATCTGTCCTCCCATAAAGGCTGTCTGCATGACATGTTCAGTTTTCAGTAGCAACATAAGCTTACGAGGATGCCATGATGACCTGGTCAGGTCAAGGTCATCATGGCATTAGATCGGGGACAGTGGGCGCCAGGCAGGGGTCGAAACATTTTCGATTTTGGGCCACTTTCAGTTCTTCAAAAAGCTAGTATTCATTTTTGGCGCCATTTTTGACCATGACCTTGAGGGGTCAAGGTCAATGTCATCATGGCATTAGTTCGGGGATCTTGGGCGCCAGACAGGGGTCGAGAAATTTTCGATTTTGGGCCACTTTCAGTTATTCAAAAAGCTAGTATTCATTTTTGGCGCCATTTTTGGCCGTGACCTTGAGCGGTCAAGGTCAAGGTCATCATGGCATCAGATCGGGGACCGTTGGCGCCAGGCATACGTCGAAAAAAAAATCCGATTTTAGGCATTTTTGAATATCAAATGAATTTCAAATGAATATCAAATGAATATCAAATGAATATCAAATGAATATCGAATAACGAAAAACGAATATCAAAACAACTTCACAGACCTGTAAGCGCTTTGGTCGGTTACATTGTAACTGGTAAGGCGCTATAAGAGAAACAGCTATTATTATTATTATTATTATTATTTTATCTCTCGTGTAGAAACCTGTCATCTAATGCCATCAGCCGGCTACAAACAAATGTGTTTTCTGAACTTCCAGCTCTCTTTGTGTTGTAAGTATTGACCAGTGAATTCTATAATGCATCTGATTAAAAAAAAGTGTATTACCATTACCATTCTATCTGTACGTATATGCCTTCTTCTATAAATTGTGGCCATATTATTATTTTATTTTTGGTTGCTCCGAAGGGGATGTCTAGGGGAGATCCAGGTGAGTTGAGCCACAAGGAGATTTGTCCCACCCCCTAGAACTACCACTTATAATCAAGAAAGAAAGTTCAACGCTCTCTCTTTGTTGGTAGTGTGTCACTTATATTTCTTTTCAGTTAAAGGTCCGCTGCAACCCAAATGCAGGTTGATTTCTATTGATGTGCAGGGATGCATACAACTCACATTTTGTTATTCAAACATCTAAATATGTTTCATAGATATTTAAATATTTTTTAAAATCATTTTCTCAGACAGGAGAGACAGTGGTATGTAGTTTGGCAGGAGATAACCATTTGTTCTAATAGACCATACAATGCCTACATTGTAGTTGCTATGTCAGACATGATGTAGCATCACCAGGAAAAGAAAGGTAATAGGAAGGTATTGTTCAAAAGTATACAATTCAATATGTGCTTGGGGAAGTTGCAATTCCACTGTCTATTGTAGACTGTTAGTGTAGCTGACTGATGACTGACAGATAACGTCATTGCAGCAATGACATTACATAGGGTGGAGCTTAGGAGGTTGGAAAAAATATATCAAATATATTTTGAAAATCTATGAAACATATTTAATAATAATAATAATAATCACAGCATTTATAATGCGCCATCGATCTAGTATGACTATTCAGAGGCGCAGAGGGATAAAGAAGTTAAAGGATTAAAGGAGGATTGATAATGTATAAGTGTAAGTATAGGGATATAAGTGCAAGTAATTATCTAAAAAATTTAACAAAAATATGATGAAAATAAGTAGGATTTAAGACACTTTTTAAATGTTTCAACCGATTCTGCTGATCGGATCCTCAGTGGAAGAGCATTCCAAAGTGATGGAGCTGAAAAAGAAAAAGCCTTTTCTCCCAGAGTTGAATTTGTCCTTTGAACCTTTAGCTGATTACTACTAGATGAACGCAAATTTCTTCCTGGAACACATTTTGATACAAGGTTTTGCAGGTATAGGGGAGATTGACCATGCTTTGATTTCCATGTGAGGAGTAAACTTTTAAATTCTATTCTTTTGGTTACCGGTAGCCAGTGGAGATTTTTGAGAATTGGTGTTATATGAGAGAAACGAGATGCTCCACTGAGGACCCGAGCAGCAGAATTTTGAGCACGTTGCAGCTTGGCAAGTTCATGAGATATTTAGATGTTTAAATAACAAAAGATCAGTTGTATGCATCCCTGCTCATAAACAGCAAAAAGCTTGCATCTGGATTGTGTTATGTTTAATGGCATGCATAAACATAACATTCTTCCCTTTGTTGAAATTAATTTCATCAACCTTATTATTTTTTAATAACCAAAATCCCTGAACTAGAAAATTTTCAAGTTCAACGACTTCAAACTTGTACATGGCCATATGAATTTGACTCTTCATTTATGCAGTTTTGAAGTATGAAAGTCCCTTTTTATATTTCTTTCGTTTGCAAAGTACCTGTACTTGTAGAAACCAATTTATCAATTTTAAGTACACAAGAACATGCATTATTTAAATTATTTTTGACGAAAATTGTACCTCAGTAATTTCAAAAGCTTCCAGAAATCATCATTAACACTTTGTTGCTTTAAATACACTGGTACCGAATAATACTTCTTTGCATGTTTACTCTATAATTATTGGTAATTGTTTAAAACTGTTTCGAATTACAATGTGCAATATAGATGTAAATATGCAATGTAATGACAAATTCCATAATGAAATGAATCGTTTGTAAACATACATGAAAATATCTGAGTTAATAAGTACATACTTCTTACTTTGCATCATGTTTATGATGATACATATCCACTAGACATAAAAGTATCTGGCTAACTAAGCCTAACAATTATTCTCACTCTAGAATAACTTCTATGATAACTATTCTTGTTACCTGCCATTAATGTATTTAACTCAGTGTTTCACATAATCTTTCAAGTAACTCGGTTCATTCCGAATACTTGTACTTCTTCTTACTCTCCGTTCTGGTGACTCATCTTGGAATTCCTGTTGGGATTCCCCAAATAGTGCTATCTTGCAACTGATAAGTAGCATCTCCTTTTTGCTTGATAATTTCCAATGGAGAACCAAATTTCACTTCACCCTTGTGAACATGCCTCTGTTTTCTCACACGAACATAGTCTCTCCTACTAAAAACTTAGGAACCCTTGCTTTCCTTTTTTCATCTGTGTACTGACTTGATTTTCTTTGATTCATCTGTACCCTTTTTCTCACTTACTCATACTCTCCAGATCTATTTTCGTTCTCATTATGAAACTTATCAACCAAATAATCCCATTTGGTTGCAAGTGCCCTTTAAGACAAAAAGTTGCATAATAGCTCTCTCTCTGTAACTCTCTCACTCTACCTCTATATCTCCCTTGCTCTCCCAGCTCTCCCTAGCTCTCTCTTTCCCTTTCCCTGCCTACTTTTCTCCCCTCTCACATTGTTCCTCGCTCACTCTTTCCCTCTCTTTCTCTCTCATCTCTCTTTCTCTCTCATCATTCTTTCGAGCTTAAGCTCCCTTTCTGCTCGCATTTCGGTTGTGATTGTTATCTATTCCAGTTGTATATTTATATCCATACCTGTATGCATTCATGATGTGACTCAGAATTATATTTATATTGTCGTACTATTCATTGTAATGTTATCCTTGGCATGTTGTGTTTATGCTTTACTTATTGTGTTATCTGGCTCTCAGCACACGATACCATGCATGTTTTGACAGTTTTGTGTATGTTTCAAATATTGCATGCAACACCAATGGAAAGCAAATTTCTGTATTATATATGGACACTAAATCTTGAATCTTAAATTTTAAAAAATGCGCATCCCTTTTGTCCTAAGTTCTCAAATGGAAATCTCATGAAATGGGAGTTAAACAGAGATATGAATAACATAATCTTAGGCCTATGCAGGCTGAAACACAATGTCATATCAACCCACATACATGAGATGTGCAATCAAGGACACCAATTTAAAATATGTAAGCTGTTTATAAAGCGAGCTCGAAAAGTCATGCATAAAAACATTCTTATATTATACATTTCATAGGATCATCACATCAATCTATACATAGAAAACAGTATCAAACTATATACCAACTTGTATTTCAATTATTTCCGTTTTGGATTCCATATGTTGCGAATACCTAGCATCATAGAAACATTAGTTTATCAGTTCAATCTGGATCTTTCATTTGAAATATCCAGTCTGTTTAAGTAATTAACTTACTAAACACATCAAAACATTTTGACAGGAATTTGATAGCCTCACATATCAAGGAATAACATGCAGCTCCAATTCGCGAACAGTAACAGATGAAAAAGAATAAATCTACTTTCGGATTGCATTCAATTTCCTACGTGTTTGGAGGGTGCCTAACATCATAGAAATAGTTAGTATAATAATGTGTTGTTTTAATCAGCGTTTTAGTGACTATTGATGTATTGCTAAATGTTTATATAGAAGACCGAATCATAGATGTTGAGTCATAATAAAGTGACAGGTGGTTCTAAGTTAGCCCTCATAAAAATGGTTTTATCTGTTCAATGTTTAACTCTAAGGGTTCCATCTTATTAGTACACTGTGTGAAAGTTTTCGATTTGATTATGTTGAGTAATTAAAAAAATTACAGTGGCTATCGCTAATTTAAAAAAAATACATGATTAATTATAACTCATGGGATTGATTGCGCGGATGAGTATGTTCTGTAATTATTCATTTGTTACAAATGCCCCAGCAGCTATCCATCTATCATGTCTTTAAGTCGGCACAGATCGATGTATCAATGATGCGTCTACAATATGGAAAACAGTTCCATTTGCTGTCTGAAATAATTTATAGTTCACCGTTATTAAATGTCATCGTATTTCCATTTACGAAATCATGGCGATTATAGCAGTACTTTATACTAGGCAATGCAGACCAATCCGCAAGCGAAACATTTATTTCCCTACTCCCATTTACAAGGTGGCACAATTCTCCCAATGGTGGCTCAACTCTCATTATGAGTGTGCTCAACTCTCCTCACCTTGCGGGAGACTTGTGCCATTTGACAATTTATTTTTTTTAACGGATTACTACTTTGAAATGCAATCACATTGAATATCATAACTGTATTATAGCATAGGAGCTAAACTTTCAATGAGAAGAAGTTCTCCAACCCACAATGCAGGTTTGGGGAAATATGGCCCATTATGAAAAAAGTGGCTCAACTCTCCTAGATCTCCCCTACTGCAAAATCTTCAATATCTCAAATTTTGTGGAGATGTCATGGTCAAGTGGATAAGTCTTCAAACTGTGAAGCACAAGGTGCACGTGGGTTCGAATCCCTGTCATGGCACTTAAAGTACTTTGGCAAAGGCATTTCTATTCCAACCAGGTGAAGTAAATGTTTACCCTGCAGGATGAAAGTCCTCGAACGCTTGAGTGCTCGAGTGCTCGAATGGTTCCTGTGCTAAAGTCGGGGTAATGATATGATTGCAGTGCCCTCAGGGAGAATAGTATGAATTACTGATGAGGCTACTCTGTGTTTTTTTTTTCTTCTTCATCTTCTTCGTCTTCTTCTAAATGTTATCATTATTTACCTATCTGCGACTTAAGGCGAATCCTAACAATAGGTTTATTCCGTCACAATAGAAATTCGACGTTAAGGCGAAACGAACGTGGGTTAAGGTTTTTTTGTTGTTTTGTTTTGTTTACAGGCTTATGCTAGTCAATTATGACTATTTAAGCCTGTAATCTTAGATTTGGATTTGGATCTGGATACTTTAATAATGTTTATATAAAATTTCTATGTTGTTATAGTAGAAACAATATAGTTATAGTTGAAACAATGCTTCAAAGAGATCAAGCCCACGATGTGGCACATCGTGGCGAATCCTAACAATGGGATGAGATAAAAGGATTCGCCTTAAGTCGCAGTTACAGTTATTAATAATTATTATTATCATGACTATTATTATTATTATTATTATTATTATTCTTTTACATGCAAGGAAAACAAACAGAAAATGTCGAAAATTTATGGGTAGGAGTGCACATCCCATTATTGAAATCTTGGACCAGTGTACATGGACGATTTATGATTTTTACACGATTTACGTCGAAGGAAATTGAATAAAATCTGTCAATATATATAATATATTATATGCAGCAAGCAGCGTAGATGGAATACCGCGCATGTTCACTGACGCAGCGCATTCGTACTAATGGGGAGAAACCTTAAAAATTAATTTTCATACAACTTTCGTACAAAAAGGCATACCGCCCCCCCCCCCTCCAGGACAACGTTTCGTAAAAGCAACGCAAATCGTAAGACATTTAAATGTCTTACGATTTGCGTTGCTTTTACGAAATTGTATGCTATTCGTAAATAAATATTTTTACGAAAATAGGCGCATTTCTTAAAGCGGGGGTCTCGTTAAATGTAAAAATCATGTTCACTGGGCGCTCCAGCATCGCCATCATCATCTCCATCATGTTAAAGTGATTTCTTATTTCTGCCATTTCAGTGTCTTTCTTTTATTTGAATTAAAATAAACCAAAGATATAAATGATGTACGCCCCACCATCGTCACCATGATCCCCATCCTGTTATTTCTATTTTTGTAATATCTTTCTGTTAAATTTGTCTTCATCTTCTGATCACACCCATAGATTACGGTTGTATATTGGAATTGTATAAGACGTTATCGCTGTATATGTATTTTAATCTATTGTTACCTTGTATATTGATTTTTATCTTGCGAAATAAATTCAATTGAATTATCTCACACGTAATAAACCTTCTCGAAATGTCGGGATTTTTTTTACGTTTTACGGGACCCCTGTTTTTTACGAATTGCATCTTTTTTTCGTAAAAATATTTGTATGTCTCTGTTGTTTTTCTATTTGTGTTGATTTTCACGATTTGCGTTATTTTTTTAACGAAACGTGGTCCTACACCCCTTCTACGCCATTGACATACATTAATCTGGCATTTTGGTTATATCCCATATATTTCTTGCAGAGATTTGAACAACAATCAAATCCACATCGTAGATGCCTACGCATTCCGTGGTCTAACTAAACTTCAGTATCTGTAAGTTTATTACACAGGAGTTTTTAAATAAAAAGAATTGTGCTAAATAAAAACTCAAAGTGTAGAATAGGACGTGATAAAGGGATACCTTTATCTGCAACTCTCATCTCTACAAACATAGTAAAAGCAATAGGAGAATGATAAGAGAAAATAGAAAATGATAATGATGACATGCTGCGAATGAAAACTCAAACTGCTCCATTTACTGTTATTTTGAGGAATACTTTAAACACACCTGTCACTGAAGAGGATTTCAGATAATATTTTGTTTCATTCATGACAATATTGAGGAAAACAAAGAGAGAAGAATCATTGCTTTTCGGCTACATTCCAAAAGTTAAGGAAGGGTCAAAAAGTACCTTCTGGGTGAAATGCAATAGGCACCACTTTTTTGTGTTTCCTTTCTTCTTCAAACCTCATACATGTATTTGGTATTATGCATGCAGCTAAGATAACAGTGAGGCGTAAATGCGCAAGAAATGTAAGACCACGCAATAGAAATTCTACTCGGTGCATTCATGTTCTGGAGAATTGCAATTATTCAACCCCCCCCCCCCCCCCATCAAAATTTATTGGTTGCGTCTGCATTTTACCTTCATTCATTGGGTTTATTCAGATTTATTTACACGCTGCAGAACAGATATATACATAGCCTTTCGAAAAAAAAAGTTATCACTTTTTGAAAACGCCATATTGAAAGTTTCACAATATTTACTTGATAGGCTATGTAGAATGGGTATTTTTTTTTTTATTCAGGTGGAAAATTCATTCATTGTTATTTGTCACAGCATGAATGCCACAAATAATCCATATTTTGGTGACATAACTCAAAATACGTTCCGTTAATGCAAAAAAAAGTAATTATGTAATCTGTTTTAGTGATTTATGGATTTAGTGATCGTGATTATCGGGATATATTTCTTTTCATAAAACTGAATGTGCAAACATAGCAACAATTCTATTGATTCTCTTTTATATATATTTTAGCTAAGTAGCTGTTTTTTGTTGTTTTGAAATATAACTGTTTTGTAGAACATGTTTATAAATGAGTTAGATGTAAATTATAAATGTGTTTGTATTCTTCTTCAAAAATTGTCATGTCAGTATATTTGTCTCTCAATTTTTTTTTTTTCATTTAAGATTTCTTCTAGGTTCAGATCTGCATAGTCTGAATTATCATGCGCTCCACAATATGACATCTTTGCAAACTTTGTGAGTACAAATTTAATGACCTCGTCAGTCATATGAATAAAATTTCTGTATGGTAAACTTCCTTAATGGTCTAACATCATGAGGTCTACCAGTTCGTCCATCAACATTTCATCCCAAAATCATTTTGTCCAATAACCATTTGGTCTACTTGCCATTTGGTCTATACCAACTTTGTCCAAATACCTCTTTGATACTTCAATATTAGCTGGGTCATTTAGGTCAAAATTTCCGATTATTGTGACACGGCGGACAAAGCACCATTTTCCAAGATTATCCAAGATAACTGCCATTTATGCTGGCCTTCGGCCACGTAAGACAGACCTATTTTGTGACGCCCAAAAAGCAGCATTTTTGGTGTGAGGCTTCCTTAGGGTATACAAAATGATTTCAGTCGAGGAGCCCTCTCGAAATATGTCCGTAACCATGGCAACAGACAAAATCCTCTTTCATAACTGTTATTATTTTTATTTTTTCATTCAAATCATGGAAGACCTCTTTGTTTCGTTTTTAACCAAGTGAGGGCGCCCTTCACATATATTATTTGAAAAATCAAAAACGTGCCTATACACAGGTCCTGTATTTTTTAAATGATAAGTGATGTGATATGATCTCGAGGTTCTAGGACTCCTACCCCCTGGAAAACCACCCCCCGGATAACCACCCCTAGGATAACCACCCTCTAGGACAACTACCCCCTAGGGCAACTACCCCCTAGGGCAACCACCCTCTAGGACGACTAACCCCTAGGACAAGTACCCCCCCCCCGGATAACTATCCCCAGACAACTACCCCCTAGGACAACCACCCTCTAGGACAACTACCCCCCGGATAACTACCCCCAGACAACTACCCCCAGACAACTACCCCTAGGACAACTACCCCCAGGACAACTACCCCCAGGACAACTACCCCCGGACAACTACCCCCAGGACAACTACCCCCTAGGACAACTACCCCCTAGGACAACTACCCCCCGGACAACCACCCCCTAGGACAACTACCCCCATGACAACTACCCCCCGGACAACCACCCCCTGGATAACTACCCCCAGACAACTACCCCCTAGGACAACTACCCCCTAGGACAACTACCCCCAGGACAACTACCCCCCGGAAAACCACCCCTGGACAACTACACCCCAGACAACTACCCCCTAAGACAACTACCCCCAGGACAACTGCCCCCGGACAACTACCCCCCAGACAACCACCCCCTAGGATAACCACCCTCTAGGACAATTACCCCCAGACGCGTATTTTTTCTGTCAGGATTTGCGCCACTGACAAGAGAGGGCAGTATTTGAGCGTCAAGAAGCCCCGTTTTGGAGACACTAAGACTACAACTTTAAGACTTGTATTTTCTCTCAGTTTCACATTACTTTATTTCAGCAAAAGAAAATTTTGTCAATGATACTTTCCTAAATTCTAACACCCCTTAGCCTGCCGAGGCTCGAACTCGTGATTCCTTCATGACGAGCACAACCTGAATCCGAATGCGTCACACAAGGAACTGTTTTTTGTTTTTCATGAATATTCATGCCAACTAGTCTTGACGGAATAAACCGTATTGTCACCCCTCTTGACGCTTAAATACTACCCTCTCTCGTCGGGTGGCTCAAGTCCTGACAGAAAAAAAATATAGCCCCCCCCCCCCCCCCGGACAACTACCCCAGGACAATCACCCTCTAGGAAAAGTACCCCAAATTGGACTTAACATCACATTGAACAAGATTGTGCTCGTTCGCTACGCTCGCTCGCCAAAATAGAATTAATATGGCCTTTAGCAAAATTTCTGCCCGGACCTACAACAATAAAGCCCAGATAATATACCAAATTTTATTAAAGGAGAAGTGTTTGTTTTCGCTCATGCTTGCTCGCTTAATTGTTCCTCCTCCAACTTCCAACAATAAAACTTAGTTTATCACATTAAAAAAAAACAACAACAAAAACTAGTTTATATATATCTTCAATGCATGAAGGCAGGTATTGCCATGTGCAATATCAACTCTCTATTAGATGTTTTGCATGATCAACAATTAAGGGGGGGGGCGGGCGGGAAGGAAAACAAATATTCCAGCCGTTTGTCACACACCCCCACCCCTTCTCCCTCACGCACTCTACAATTATGCAACTCGTTACAAAGCTACCAGCCAATCGAGTATTAAAGGAAACTAGCATTGTGGTTGGTCGATTTAAAAAAATAGTATGGGGTATATGTTAAGATGGATGAGGTGGATGAGAAATTCAACTGTACAATGCACCATCAAACACCGAGTTTAAACACCCAACTTTTAAAACAAAAATGTAATACCAGGGGAAATCTCCCCCCCCCCCCCCCCCGCGTGATACAAGGCTTCTTGACGCTCAAATACTGCCCTCTCTTGTCAGTGGCGCAAATCCTGACAGAAAAAATACGCGTCTGGGGGTAATTGTCCTAGAGGGTGGTTGTCCTAGGGGGTGGTTGTCTGCGGGGTAGTTGTCTGGGGGGTAGTTGTCCTGGGGGTAGTTGTCCTAGGGGGTGGCTGTCCGGGGGTAGTTGTCCGGGGGTAGTTGTCCTAGGGGTGGTTGTCCGGGGGGTAGTTGTCCTGGGGGTAGTTGACCTAGGGGGTGGTTGTCCGGGGGGTAGTTGTCCGGGGGGAATTGTCCTAGGGGATAGTTGTCCTAGGGGGTAGTTGTCTGGGGGGTAGTTATCCGAGGGGTAGTTGTCCTAGAGGGTGGTTGTCGTAGGGGGTAGTTGTCTGGGGGGTATTTATCCGGGGGGTACTTGTCCTAGGGGGGTAGTCGTCGTAGAGGATGGTTGCCCTAGGGGGTAGTTGTCCTAGGGGGTAGTTGTCTTAGAGGGTGGTTATCCTAGGGGTGGTTATCCTGGGGGTGGTTGTCCAGGGGGTAGGTGTCCGGATACGGATCTCGATAATTTCATCCGACAACAAATTTATGCCTCCTATGACATTATTTAACCCGAAAAGATATTGGATGGCGACCATTTTGTATTTGTGCATTTAACTCGACCAACTTTAAAAATTCAAGAGGGCTGCTCGACTAATATTGATCAGTAGGCCAAAAGGAGTGTTCATGTCAAATTTGGTGCTTTCATCCGCTCTGTCACGAAAATTCCCTTGAGTGACCCCACTATATACCATTTTTGAAGAAAAGTAGTCCTGGATACATCCAATTCGTGTATTGCCCACGTCATAGCCTAATAATGACCTCCGCTATACCCAAGGGCAAAATTCCTAAGGGCCCATAGAAGCCGCCCGACACCAGCACGAAGCCCGCTCGGATTACGCCCGATTTTGTAGAAGTCGGATGGGATACGGAGGGGGGTCGTTCGAGAATCGTAGGGAGCCCGTGCGGCGGCCGCGCAGCTCTGCATGCCGTCTCCGAATTTTAAAGCCCCAGAATGGTCTTAAATCATCCGATTGGCGCCCGAATATCGATCGAATGTTTTCCGATGCCCGAGTGATCTCCGGGCGACCTGTTTACGAATTGGGAGCAGGTTTCGGTGCCCCGCAGACGTCGGCCGACCCCTAAAAACCGCGAGAGCGCCTGCAGTGATCGAGTTGACACCGGCTTTATTCCGGCCGAAAATGCCATTTTGAGCTCACTGAGAAGTGGGGCGGGCTCCATTTTGGATATGTGACGGCCCCTTAAAGAGATCGCACGAAGAGAGTTTAGCCCAAGCTCACTACAGTGAAGTATCGATTGTTTTGTTGGGTTTATTTTTTTCTTTCTTTTCTTTTAGATCAACTTCAGACAATCGACTTTGTTGCCTCCTCCATAATGAACGTCCAAATGCAACTTGCTACAAGACTTCCCCACCTAATCCACTTGAGACATGCGGAAGCCTCTTCCCAAGCACTGCACTGAGGGTAGCAGGTTGGATCCTCGGAATATTAGCACTTGTGGGAAATATTGTGGTCCTGATCTTACGTTTCAGGGATGATAAATTCCGTACCACTGCAGTGCAAAATTATTCTTTGATTAGTCTGGCAATTGCAGACGGTCTCATGGGGTTATACCTGGCTATTATAACTGCTGGAGATATTTATTTTGGTAACAAATACTTTTTGAATGCACCCAAGTGGCGGGAATCTGTACTGTGTAATTTTGCAGGATTTGTTGGCTTCCTGTCGAGTGAGGCGTCGGTTTTCAGTTTAATCCTTATTACAACAGATCGATTCTTGTGTATCATATTTCCTTTCGGAAGTAAAAGAATAACAAACAGAACATCTCGAGTGATAATTTCATTAATATGGTGTTGTTCTTTCATGGCAGCTTTTGTGCCATTGATATTAAGTTCACAAATATCTAGACTCTATGGGCTCTCTGATGTTTGCATGGGGTTGCCTTTGCACCTAGATTCTGGAAAGAATCTTATTTCCTTAACTGTTACTCGGGATCGGCGGACTTATATTTCCGGTACATTTCCTGTATTTAGTGACCCATCACCGCAGCCCCCTTGGTGGTTCTCAATCTTTACTTTCATCATTGTAAATCTCTTGGCGTTCATCTATATTTTTATATGTTACGTGGCAATATTTGTCAAGGTTTGGCAGAGCGCCAAAGCTACTCGGAACTCATCGTCTTTGAAACGAGAATTAAGAATCGCAAGGCGAATGGCGCTGATTATCTTGACCGACTTCCTGTGTTGGATGCCGGTCATAGTAATGGGCATTATCACACAAACGAACCAAGCTACACTCCCAAATTCGGTCTACGCATGGTGTGTAATCTTTGTCATTCCTGTTAACTCCTCATTGAATCCTTTTCTGTATACCTTTCAAAGTTATTGGGACAATAGGGACAAATCTGTTACGCATCCTCCCGGTACAGCTCCAAGAAAGCCAGGTGGACAACAAAGAGGGTTGGAAATGAGAGACATGAGTGTTGATAGAAACGAGGGCGGGAACTGATTAGGATAATGTATCCCTTGACTCTCCATGAAAATTAAGCCATATCATCTCGAAGCATTGTTACAAATATTAATATTAAAATATATTAAAATAATATAAGGTTTTTGACCAGTATGTGCAGTGCAAGGCGCCGAAGATAATAAAGGCAAGAATTCAAATCAAATTTCTAAGCTAATCATTTTGAGTAATCTTTGTTTATTCATTTTGTGATTATGATGCCCCGCACCTTCACAATATCAATTCAGTACCTTTCATAAATAACTTTATTACCTTTCTGAAATCCGCAATTTTATCACGTTAATGGGCACAATGTAATTTAATATTTGATGTCGAATTTCAACCGTTTGTTATCATTTTGTATACAATCCTGCTTATCAATTCATCCTCTGTATTAGCCATGTTTGTCTAATGTCCAACTGGTGCAATATTGTTTTGCCTATACCCAGTTTGTTCATTATCCATGTAGTGTAATCAGTTTAAAAGTAGAGTTGTTTAATCCACTGCATATTGGGCAAAATATTCAAGGCTTGCTACAAAACATTCTTGAAGACCTTGCCAGGTTTTCCGTTGGGCCAAATGACCCCCCCCCCCCCCCCCCCCCCAAAAAAAAAACAACAACAAAACAAACAAACTCACTCTCTACGTTCGCTCGCATGTATCATACTAAAAAAAATCGTTGAATAAAATTCAGCAAGGTTCATCGTTAGAAATAATTTTTTTTATTTTATTTTTTTTTTGCTCGCAAGTGAATAATCAGACTATTACACGCAACTGCAGACAACCGCGTAGATAGGATTTAATATTAGGGGGCGGTTGTGAGCACACTAAGCGTGCAAAATTGCTGTTGAGCACGCGAATTTGAGAGAAAGATAACGGCTCGTAGCACATTTAAAAAAAAAAAACCCACAACAACAACAAAAAACGCCGAGTAAAACAAATCATAAAATAAATGAGCTGGCTTAAGCTTGTCTTAATTTCTGCACTAAGTTAAACCACACTAGACTGGAGTGAAGTTAGACCGGAGTTCAGTATGTGATATATATATATATATATATATCAAAAAGGGAGGACAGCTCTGGGGAACTTTGATTGAGCTACGCACCGTTATTCTCGCAATTTCTTTCACATTTGTATTTATTTCCACGAGATTTGCCAAAGCTGTTGTATATGTTATTTCCTTACAATAATGTTATTAAGAATAATTTATTCCAATGTATACATGTATTCAAAGCATTCGCTTGGATCCAGCTGAGGCACTAGCGGCTTGTCTTGTTCATAAACTCATCTGCCCCCGACAAGAGGAATTAATTAATAAGGTTGAGGATTTGTCAATCTGTCGGTCAATTGAATCTGGTGTCGCCGAAACCACTAACCCGTCTCCGTGGTCTAGTGGTTAAGGCATTGGCGTTCTAAGCCAACGACCCGGGTTCGATTCCGGCGGAGACATTTTTTCAGCCTTTGCAAAAATTTCAAAAAGGGAGGACAGCTCTGGGGAACTTTGATTGAGCTACGCACCGTTATTCTCGCAATTTCTTTCACATATATATATATATATATATATACATGTTATATAAATATTTACATGTATACTAATTACACAGTAAAAGTTGTGGCAAAATAACATTATATATCGTCAATGATAAGGCACAACCTAGACTATTCACTGCTATATATATATATATATATATATAGAGGAGTGTAAGGATGCTCAACTTATACATATCTATATCTGGAACACCGTCGGTCATGTATAAGTTGAGCATCCTTACACTCCTATATATATATATATATATATATATATAATATATATATATATGTATATATATATATAGCAGTGAATAGTCTAGGTTGTGCCTTATCATTGACGATATATAATGTTATTTTGCCACAACTTTTACGTAAACAGAAGAAAAGTCTAGGAACTGTACAAGGACGTAGCTGGTATACATACACGTTTTAATCGAGCTTTCGGCTATTTAGGCCTTCTTCAGGATCTGAAGATAAGTCATAAAACAAAAACAAAAACCAATACATATTTATATATATATATATGTATCTATACGGACATGTTTAACGTATTACATTAATGAAAACATGCCGCAGATCTATAAAATACCATATCCAAAGTTGAATGTGAATTTATCGATCCCTATGTCAATGTAACAGAAATCTATCTTCCATTGGTACATTTACAACAAAATTACACAACTCAATAACAATAGAGAGGTACATTTCACAATATTAAAACAAAATATTAGAAGAAAATGCAAAGGAGTCTTGGAGGTATTTACAAAATAAGTCTAATGAAAATAATAAAATAAAATAAATAGATCTCCTCCTGGTGCTCTGCAGTTAAGAGAAGAACAAGACGATTCATGTGTATATTTTAAAATCAATTTAAGTATTAATTTGATTATTTATTATGTTTATACCAATTAAATATATATATAAACAAATACAAATATTCACTAGACTATTTTTAAGGTATGTAATATTATATCTCTCACCTGTATGTTATTCTACAAAAAGAGAGGGTATGTATAAGAGTAATTCATTGCAAGGTTGTCATATTCGTTGGAGAAAGTAAGGTTCACTAGAATCAGTAAACGACATACTGTTAGCCTTTAGCACAGAGAGGGTCAGCTACGTCAAAGGTAGTTATGATTTCTGGTAACAAAGAAAAAAAGAAACATAATCAAACAGAATTATCATCAACTATTCATATGTATAAATAGTATCTTCAAAAAAGGGAGAAAAGTTGAAAGAAACCATGACATTGCTTGTAATGAGCACAGTGTAAAAGGCAGTAAAATATCTGGACTTGTCCAGGTCACCTGCATGCAACGTGTTTACACATTCATGTTCGCTTTGGGGGGGGGGGGGGGGTGCTTGTGATTTTCAGCAAACTTGTTTTAAAATTTATATTCGGTTAGTATACAGTACATTTCTGTAGAGGTGTCGTGGTCTAGTGGATACGTCACCGGACTGAGCATGACGTGGTTCGCGGTTCGAGTTCCGCCAAAATCTACATTTGCTACTCTCCACCCAGGTGAAGTAAATGGGTACCCGGTAGGAAGAAATTCATTGAATGCTTTAGCGCCTTATCATTATCATGGCAGCTTGGGTAAAGCCGGGGTAATAATATAATAATATGATACTTTGTAGCTGCGCTATAAAAATGGACAAAAATAATATTATTATTATCATATACTTGTACATTGTTATCACTGTGTAAATAGCATGTTTGATACAACCATGATGATGGAACCTCCATTTTTTTACAGTTTCTTGGTTGCATTACAGTTATTTATTTATTTATTCGTTAACCTACAGTTATACCAAAAAAAAAATAATATATATATATATATATTTGTATATTTAAAAAAATATTAAAAGTGATTAATTTTCATATTTTGTGTATAACATCTTCCTTATTCCTATGCCGCATGCATTATTAAGGGTGGAATGTTTTGGCATGTCCTCTTTTTAAATCTAGCTCTATTCCTTTACTTTCTCGAGAAAAAAAGGGGATATTTGGGGTCATTTTTGTGTACAAAAACAATTGTAGAATAGTGAATCCATGACATCACAGGATATCACAGTCATATGTTTTGTTTAAAGCAACCTTTTTTTCTCATGAATGTGCCCTTTTAACGCAGGGTAGCCTCTTTATTTTACCAAAATATTATCACTGAGGGCAATGCATGATGATGATGATAATAATACAAGGATAACAACATATAACGTAGAAATATTCACAGACTGGATTTGTATCACATTTCGATTGATGTTTTTACATTCTGTTATTTCTATTCATGACTTCGGGACGTTGGTTTGACATGTACAGATTGTCTTCAGTGGTGTCACGTGTGTGTGTGTGTGGGCGTGTTTAACCGTATGTCCGAGAACGTTTTCGGACAGAGAACAAAAAAAAAATCATGAGAACAATGGTCCTCGGAAGCCGGACAATAGTCTTCGAACGTCGAACAATGAATTTGTGCCTTATTCCGTCGACTGTCCGAGGACGGAGGAACAATACTTGTCCTCGGAAATAAAGCAATAAAAGACTGTGTGTGCGTGTGTGTATATTAAGTGACACTATTTCACTAGTCATAATTGCGGGGTTGTAGTTGCTATTTCATGTTAATATTATATGTAAATTAAATTAGATTTTAAAATATTCAAATTTTCAACAAAATGAGAAAAAAAACCCTGTTTGCTAAGATTTCCCATTATAAAAGGTTGTGTATGTTATAAGGTTTTGAAATGTTATGTCTTTTTCATTGAAAATGTTCAATGCAAGTAATGTAATTGATAGTTATAAGATTTATATTAGCTTAATAAGATAGAAATTAGCTTACTCTGAAGTCTTATTACTGTAGAAATTGCGTGTTAACTTTTGTTTTTGATAATCACATGATCAGATGATTAAACATTGTATATTACCCCCCCCCCCCCCCAGGAAAAAAAAAATCCCAATTTTTTGCTGTTGTATGTTAAGTCGCGCCATGCGTAAATATATCAAGTAACACTATTTCACTTATTTGTCATGTTTGTCACGAGTGAATTCAGACGAAATTTCACAGTAATATATGAGTTTGAATGATTAAAATCTAATATTATTCACAATTTAAGCAGATTGAGACTAAAACTTGCGTCCCAGAGGCCTAAACCTGTTTCCTTTTTTTTCATTATAAAACGCTGTGTATATAAAATTTCCTCTTTTTGAAATTAAATTAATTAATACTTATAAGATAGAAATCAGTTTACTTTCATCTTGTTAATTAATAATCTGTTCATTAATTCCTAGCGATTTCTGCTTTTAGAGTCTTTGAACAAATCTGCTTTTTAGAAGAATCGCACTTGTTTGTTGTTATACATTAATCATTTCTGATTTCTCTATTTATATTTAAAATCATTTCCTCAAATGTTTTGTATTTTATATTTTGGTATTCATTTTTTTTTTTCAAATGATAAGGGCAGTTGGTTGGAAATCTACAGATTTTCTTAATTGGAGTCATTGGAGTCATGTGTAAATATATTTTGTAACAATATTTCACCTCGTTCATGTCATTGTAAGGTTTGTCACGAGGGAGTTCTGTCGTAATTTCATAGCAATATGATAACTTCATTAAATAAGATGTTCTATGTTTCCAAAATTTAAATACAATGAGACAAATACTTGCATTTCATATGCTTAAAAATGCTTACCTGGATTTCCATTACAAAACGATGTGTATATAATTTTTTTTTTAATTTTATGTCCTTTTTTATATAATATGTTCAATGCAATTAATAAAATGGATAGTTTAAACTAGTGTGAGATAGGAATTGGTTTAATTGTAAGTTTTATTGTTGAAGATATTTTGCATTCACTTTCGTTTTTGAAAATTAAACATTGTATATTATTCAAGGTGATTTTTTTTTATTCAGAGCCTTTTAGTACATGTGCTTTTGTGTATTAATGATTTCTCATTTCTTTAATTTGTCAACATAGAACAATTTTTTGAAATTTACATTTTCGTCATTTTGATGATTGGTCCCAGAAAAGCTGATTTTTCTTGAAAATATATTTCTTCAAGTATTTCTATGTCTTTTCTTGAAGGCTACTTTTAAGAAACTGTTCTTGAAAATTTGTAGTTTTGTACTCATTTTAAGGGTGATTGGTTTGGTATCTAAATATTGTCTTCCATGGTAGAGTTATGTGTAGTGACATTAAACAAAAGTATTTCACTTGTTTATGTCATGATTGAAGAAAGTCAAAAATTCTGTAGTATTATGTGATGTCTATATGACATAAGATTTGATATTTAAAAACAAAGAGGCAAAAACTTGCTTTTGAAATGCTTGATCCTGTTTATCAGTATGTTATAAAACGTTGGGTATACGGTTCTGAAATTTTAAGACTTTTTCATTGATATTATTCAATGGGATTAATGTGAGTAATAGTTTAAATGTTGGAAGATAGAAATTTCAGGATTTGTGAATGTAGAATATTTGCACTTAGTCTTGCTCTTGTTATTCCCAAGCGATTTCATATGATTTTGAGAAGAATCACACTTGTTGTATATTAATCATTTCTCATTTCGACACAGACAGTCAGACCCAACTTTGGAAACACCGAGCACCAATACTCCGAAAACGGTGTATCACGCACGATGAATACCCATGTAGTGCCCTCATCGTTTAGTGCGAGGCAGTGTGTACAAAAGGCACGGGGGAAATCCCGCAAAGTCGACCTACTGTTGATGCACATTAAACAAACAAATAAATTAAATTAATAAATGAAAATGCTGAGGATATATTTATTTCAAATGTTTGTAATTTGATAGTTATTTCATACGACGAATCATTCAAGGACTTTGAAGGTAATTGGGATGCAGCATTATTATTATCTTAAATATATATATATATATATATATGTATGTGAAAGAAATTGCGAGAATAACGTTGCGTAGCTCAATCAAAGTTCCCCAGAGCTGTCCTTTGCATTTGCATGTTGACTTTGCAAGATTTCCCCAATGCCTTTTGTACGCATTGAATCGCACTGAACGATGATGGCTCTATATTAATTGTGCGTTATTCACCGTTTTCAGATTATACCAGTGCTCAGTTTTCCGAAGTTGGGTCTGACTGACTGAAAAGTTTTGAAAATTTGCATTTTGCCATTTTGATGGAAGTGTGGGTAAAGATGTTTTTCTTGGAAATTCAATAATTGGTTAAGTATTTTTCGCTGTTCTGAGGGCTGCTTTTAATAAACTGTATCAAATCAAAGCATACTGTGTCACATGTTCATGTACTTTTACATTGAAGTTGGGGCAACACGATCGCATTGACTTTCGAGAAATCATTTACAATACCATATTGTGTACTACATAGAAATTATGTTCGGATTACGTAATTACTGTTGGCACATTTCAGTACTTGACGCACAATTAAGGCTATTGAAATTGACTCAGGTTTATATTTCGATAGTCTTTGTGATCTTGTTGAGCATGTACATGTACTTTCAGTAAACACTTTGGAATTTCTCCCCTCCACCCACCCCACCCCCAACCCCCCGTCCCCAATACCAAACCCTTGAGTACATAGAAAGAGAAAATAGTAAAGGCAGAAATGGAAAAAAACGAACTAAAATTTAAAAAAATAATCACAAAAAAAAGATATAATGGGATTTAAGGAGCTGGAAAGGAGAAGAGAGATGGAGAATGAGAAAGAGAGAGCAGAGTTGGATACACATTACAGAAAAGAGGGAGAAAGAGAGGAAGGAGAAGGAGGCAGTGAATTTGGGTCAACCCTGTTATACAACACATTTATATAATTACTACACACTCTGATAGTACATGGAGGAAAAGGAAGAGGAGTATAGGGGAAAAAAATCGAAAACAAAGAAATGAAATATGAGGACCTGTAAAGGTACTTGAAGAGATTAGAAAGAGAAAGGAGAGGGGATGGGCAGAGCCAGATATATATTACTCAGAGAGAGAGAGAGAGAGAGAGGGTGTAGGAGGATGAGGCGGGGGAGGTGAATATGTAAATTTTAAAAGGGTATACAAGAGGAGAGTGATTAACGAGTCAACCACAACTAAAGTCAAATTAAAAATTATTTTATAGTTCCTAGTCACTCTCCTTCATTTTTTTTGCGGCCAGCCTCAGTTGTTCTGTAATGAAATAAGTAAGAATCTTAGGACATCAGAAAACAAAACCAAACAAAAAAATAATAATAGTTGATTAAATGAAATAAAGGGAAATTAAAGTTAATACAAATAGGCAGATATGTTGTGGTCTGGTGGATAAGTCACTGGACCGTAGATCACAAACGTCACCAAAGTCCTTTGGCGAGACATTAATCTACATTTACTGCTCTCGACCCAGGTGTAGTAAATGGATAACGGTAGGAATTTATTCTTCGTTGGAAGCTTCAAGGCCTTCATTAGGGCAGCTAGGCTGAGCCGGGGTAATAATCCAAAATCTCTTTGAAAGCGCATAGAGATATTGATACTGTGATATGCGCTATACAAGAACTGCCTATTATTATTATAGATTACAAATCATTAAATAAAGCGATATCACTTCGTTTCGAACCTCTGAAGTGGAAGTACACATGACATTGAATTCAGATAATTTGGATTGAAACTATAACCCAATAGCATTTTTATGTACAGGCAAAACGCCAAATATTAAATAAGATGGGAGCCCCCCCCCCCCCCCCCCCCCTCACACACACCTTCCAAATAAAAGTTTAGACGCCCTGGGCATTTCCTGCCTAACATTATTTTCCACGGCGATGAGAAAGTTTATGACGCACATCACTGATAAAGATTTTACCCATTATAAAAAGGGCGAAGGTACTTAAATAGCAATGCTTTGTCAGATCATTCCTGCACTGCATCCCATATGCACGGGGGTGAAATGCTCATCTCACAAGGCTTTCGGGTTGCATAATGTTAATTAAAGACGAATAGCAGGTTCCAGAATAACTTACTTTTCAAAAGGAGCATAAACATCAGAAAAACATATTTTAAAAAACTTGAGGAAATTCGGACATCCAAAATCTCCAACTCACATGGTTGTACCGCAAACTTTTTTTCTAAATTAGAAAATTATTGATTTTTTAATGACGTGAAGAAATAGAGAAAAAATATTGAAAATCACTAAACGAATTGGCAACTCTGTAATGAGCCTGTGATGTCATTGCCCCACAACACACCAATTAATTTGTTTTTATTAATAAAGCAAATCAATATTTGTCCAAGAATATAATTTCTTCAAAACTTGAACCAACTTATAGTACTATGTTTTTGCATAATCACTAACATAGAATAATTACTCTACTGTAAAAGTCATGAGAAATATGATTTCTTGATAGAACATACATTAAAAAATATTATGAATATGTATTTCTTTTAAATCTCCACAATTTAAGTCCGTGAAATATTTTTGGAGGGTGTATAAATCAAAAAGCATATTCCTTTAACTATAACTTGTTTCCAGTTATGAGAAAATAATATTCTTATGTATATTCAAATATTCCGAGTTGCCAGTTTGTCTAGTGAGTTACATTGTTTTCTCTACTAGTTTTCATGTCATTAAAAACAATTTCTTCCAAAAAAAACTTATCAGTTGTCTGATTTTCCTCAAACATTTTTTTGATCCGTTTGTTTGATTGGTCTGCTCCTATTGAAAGAAGTCATTTTGGGACCGGTAATTACCCTTTAGCGACAGATGGTCAACCGTTTGTGATGCATGCCGGACAGGCGTGCAAAATATGGTGACTTACCCAGAAATTATTCATAGATGATAGAATGATTGTCAGTTTGAAATCTTTCAAAGAAAAATAAAATTTGAGAGTTGCAATTTTTCATATATTTAATTTCTTATGTCCCCTTGACCTATTTCTCTCTCTCTGATGAAATCATGAACAGTTTTTTTTTTTTTTTGGGGGGGGGGGGTGGGGGTTGCTGACGTGTCTTGGCTATATTTATAATTTTTCCAATTTTCAAACATTGCTATCAAGAAAAGGGAGTGAACAAAATCTTGACACTTTGGTTTGAGTGACAATATCTCTTCATCCAAAATGTAAAACATATATACAAATAACATAATACATCGCTGTTGGAATATGAGGTGCCAGTTGCCCAAGTATGTATAATTTCAAAGTTTTTGTGGGATGCAGCACCCTAGCCCACCCCTTCCCGCTTTATAAGATTAAGTTTTTTAAACTATTATTTTGTGTAAAGACCATAATAAATTTGACAAATGAGTCAAACTTCAACGCAAGTACATGTATTTATTACAATCTAAGCTGTATAATAAATATAACGGACTATACCTGTCATGTTAGAGTTCATTACTATTACATTTTACCAAACCACTTTTACCTTCTATTTACAACTACTTTATTTTACGTTCAACTGTTTTTAACTGAACAAATGCATTGAAATCCAGTGTTGTAATTATTGTTTTACTGTTTACCACCAGTATTATGCACATAATTATGCATGTTCACAGTAGACTTGTATCTATACCATTTCTATGAGAATACAAGCATATTTTGCTTTATATAGTATAGTAACAAAAGAATAATTATTTAAATGATTGACACTGAGGGGATGGTGCGTTAAATAAGAGATAAAGACGTTATAATTTTGAAAAGACGGATCATTACGATTACTAAATTACAAAACATACTATATACTGCCATAAAAATAAGATTGATACATATCTTTAACAGGTCTTAAAACAAAATAATTTAAAACTCAAAATACGATGCAGCAAACTACATTCATATTACACTTTGAGCTAATATTTACATTAATTTTCAATTTGAGCTTTTGACACTTGGCTTTCACACACAGTGGATTAAAATATATTGTTTGCCAAAAATGAACTGCCATAATACCCGTTAAATATGCAACAGTCAGGATAAGTGATATGTAATAATGATGAGCAAGGATACGTTAAACACTCTGCGATAATATTCTGGCATTTGTTATAGAAAACAGCTCCAAAAGTACATTATAACTAATATAATGTATCTCTCAACAGAGGGCGACAAACGCGTCAGCTACTGGAGTAATGTTAAAGTTATGTTAAAGAGAGAAATATTGGGGAGGCAGTGCGGTTAATAGATGATGTACTTTTTCAGTCATTGTATCAGCCTGTAGGTTTTCTTATCGCTGTAGATTTCGAAAAAGCATTTGACTGTATCTCACATAGACTACTGTTCAAAGCATTGGAATCCTTTGGGTTCGGTAATGTATTGTGCTCTTGGGTTAAAATTCTTTATAATGATGTTAGTAGCTGCGTGATGAATGGGGGACACTCAACTGGATACTTTGAAGTTAAAAGAGGGGTAAGACAAGGGGACCCTTTGTCCCCCTATTTATTTATAATAGCTATTGAGCTGCTTGCTCATTATATCCGAAAGGACCCTAGTATTGAAGGAATTTGGTTTGATACTGGAAAAAATAAAGCAGGTACTTTACGCGGATGATATTACATTGTTTCTTAAAGATATGAAGTCAATTGATAGGGTGAAGAAAGTCTTCGAAGACTTTGAGATATTAAGTGGATTAAAAATAAATATGGATAAGACAAATTTTATCTGGCTGGGGGAAGCGATTGATATGCCCGGTGTACCTTTTTTGGGACATAGAGTACAAGACATAAAAATCCTAGGAGTTTATTTTTCACGTAATTCTAAAATAAAAGATGATTTAAACTACAAAGAGATATTAAGTAAAATAAAAAGATTAATAGGTTGGTGGAGCCAACGAGATCTTACGATGTATGGCAAAATCAAAGTATTGAAAATATATGTATATTCAAAATTAAATTACGTATCTTCTCTTATATCTGTTCCACATAGTATCATTCAAGAAATTGAAAAGATTTCCTTTAATTTCATTTGGGGTGGGAAAGATAAAATAAAAAGGAAAATATTATATCAAGATTATTCTGCAGGTGGGCTTCGGGTAACTGACTACGAAACTTTTATTAAGACTCAAAGAATAATGTGGATCAAACGGCTGTTGTATGGTGAAAAATATTTAGGGTGGAAACTAACATTTGATTACTTTTTTAGATCGATAGGAGGTCGAAGTATATTTCTTTGTAATTATGACATGAAGAAAATGAATTTAGATGGTATACCCAGGTTTTATTTAGATATGTTAAAAGCCTGGCAAGATATAGATGAATGTAGACACTTCGAAAAGAACAAAGTCAATCCGATAATTTTTAATAATAGAAGCATTTGTTTTCGAAATAAAATGATCTTTGATGCTGATCTTTTTCATAAAGGAATATTTAAAGCATCAGATATAACCGTTGGAGGTAATTTTAAACCAATCTCTTATTTTTATAACTTAGGTTTTACCACCGACAGCCTGATCAGGATTCAAAAAATATTTTCAATCATTGAACAGGAATGGATACAGAGTTATTTTATACATGTGGATACTGAACATTTTCAAATAGATCTGAAGATTTTTGGTGATATACAAAAATTTAGCGATTTAAAGTCTATACGGTTATATAATCACTTTATTGAACAGTTTCAAAGAGATTATACATTAAAGATAACGGATGGAAATGTTCAACATTATTTTGGAACTGGGATGTTAAAAGAAATATTTACAAGACTGAAAAATGCATTTGTAATAAATAAACGAAGAGAGTTTCAATACAAACTACTGTCAGTATGGGGCTATATATACGAAACAGAGACTCTTTCAATTTGGTTTCGAGTTGGACAATCTATGTTCATTTTGTAAACATCAAGTTGAAACATACCAACATTTGTTTTTAGAATGTCCTAAAGTTAAACAATTATGGCAGGACATTAGTAAAAAGCTACATCTAAGAGAAATTAATATAAATGATTGGAAATCCATTTTTATGGCACTATCGGGTAAAACTGTACGAATACATTTAATAAATTGTATAATTTTTCTTCTAAAACACATAATTTTTTCTTCAAGAAAACAAGGCGAGCTGCCATCTCTACAAAAAACAGTTACTTTGATAAAAGATCACAGAGACGAAGAATATAAGATAGCCAACAAAAAGGGGAAATTGGGGGCGCACTTAAGGAAATGGGAACAGATTGATGCATTTCTTTGATTTTGTTTTCGTTTGTTTTTGTTTTGTTTTTGTTTTTTTTTTTGTTTTTTTTTCTTTGTCTGCTTTTTTTTGTTTGCTTTTTTATGTTCTCATTACGGACAGGCAAACCGGAACTGGATGCATGCATGGGTGTTGATATGTTGGGGGAGGGAGAGGGGGGGGGGGCAAGAAGTGGGAGTGAGAATGAGTGAGTTGTGATTGGTAGGATAATGGTGAGGGGAAGGGGGATGAGATGAGTGTCTAAGGGTGGGTTCGGGTGGGCCATGTATATCTTCCTCCAAGTTTTTTTTTAATCTTATAAAGTATCGTTTCAAGAAATAATGTATAATTTGATATTTTTTCTAAATGCATGTTCAATGATCGATATATAGTATTTTGTTTTTCTTTCTAAAAAGAGCCTTTGTTCCGTTATTCCATATATTTTGGAAGACATTATATTGTTTAAAAGTATAACTGGTATTTGTAATCTTTGTTCTTTAATTTCTTTTGTCTGAATATTATATATTATGATTTAATGTGATATTAATGTATCTTTCTCAAGACGATTATTTGGAACAAAAGTTCTTTTTATTATTACTATAAAGTATTACATGAAAGAAAATAGTTATATATCTATGTCTAATGGTTGATGTATTGTATTTTTTTTTCCTTTCATCGAAAAAATAATCCTGTTTAATCATGGATAAGGTCAGAGAATTCTACTGATATTAGTGTATTTCATTAAGTTTCCTTGTATATGCAAATTATTTTATATGTGACTTATGATTGTTTCTTGAAATGTAATATTGATCTTGAGAGGGAGCAATAAAATATCATTCAAAACAACAAAAAAAAAATACCTTGACGTTGCAAACATAATTAGGCCTATTATGCCTTAATGCGAAACTTAGAGTGATCAGCTGTTTACCTCGGAAAAAAACAACAAACAAACAAACCCTGGCTATTTCATTTAGGAATGAGCTCCGCTGAGACTACATAATTTTGGCTCCGCCGAATCTCTCCCCTACACTGCAGTCGAAATATGCTATATGACTCCTCCAACCAAATAGATTGTTCTGTTTCTTAGTGAAGATTACAAATCAGTGTATGCTTAGCAGGGTCTCACAGAGTAATTGCGCATGGCTAGAGAGTGATATGGGGAAGAAAGTTCCATAATATTTTAGGGTTTAGACACTCTACACTATGGAGAAATCGTCTTTGTAGAAATCCATCTCATCAAGTTATTTTTTTTCTCATAATTGCCACATGTTCCCCGCCCCTCCGCATAAGGCTTAGCACTTTTTGAATTATCACATGTATTCATCATTCCTTATAATCATAGCATTTAACCGGATAAGATTCACAATTGGTCGGTGCACAGTTGGTCGGTCTCCGCTACTGAGATTCTCGGACGGGGAGAGCTTGAAGTATCCGTGCATCCTCGATTGCGAGGAATCACTCTCAGAAAAAAAAAACATACAAGAGAGACGAACATGTATTTTCCTTAGTCACACTCAGAGGAAATACCATACAACCGAGGCGCATTTTTTTCCTAAAAACACTCTGAGAAAATAGCATACGTCCACCCAAACTTTTTTCTTCCCAAACACAATATGAAGAAATAGCACACAACCGAAGCATATTTCCCCAAACACACTCTGATGAAATAGCATGTAACCGAGACGTATTTCCATAAAACCCTCTGAAGAAATAGCATACAACCAAGGCGCATTTTTCTAAACACACTCTGAGAAAATAGCATATAACGGAGACGTATTTCCCTAAAATGCTCTGAGAAAATAGCATACACGCGAGACGTATTTTCCTAAAATGCTCTAAGAAAATAGAATTCAGAAGGTCAAATTTACAACGCCGACTTACTGGCAGAATAATTGGTTAGTCAATTAAGGTTCTTCATCAGGAGGATGCAACAGTCTAATGCAAAGAGATTCCGGAAGCCATGAAAGTTCAAAACCATCTATACACATCGCGTTGTGTATTTTTAGAGGAAAACTCTCAAAATTGTTCTGGAAGATATGTCAGCGTCACTTTCACTCGTCTTTCTTCAGTCCAGCTTCGTTCGGGGCCTGTTGCGGTAGAGACGTTACATTAGCCGGTGGGGTCGGTTTATCAAGGTGGAGTTTCTTGGGCAGGCCTTTCAGTTTCCCCATGAAGCCGTAGATGGCGTCCTCATACTCGTCGCGGTGTTTAACAAGGTGGCCGACATGCGGTGAGCTTTGCCAGCACTTCACGTAGAGGTCATTGTCGAGGTGTTTGCGCCACTGATCGACCAGCTCGTCATTCTCCTTGGCGGTAGCGATGTGGTCATCGCGAGAAAAGAGGATGAGGGCCGGTGAAAATCTCATATACCTGTGGATCAAGAAAAGAAACGACTTCCCGATTAGCACGATGGCTTTTTTGCTGAAATCATTTGTTTTTTTCATTAAAAAAAGTAGCGTACAGCACACATCACTAATCAGAAGTGCACATGCACCACACAAATGATGATTGAGGACGAGGGCCAGACTTACTCCACGGAAATGAAATGGATCGTACATTGTTAGTGTCTATTTTGCCGCGAAATCGTGATCTAACACCGACTATGAAATGAGAAAAAAAATCAGTCGGTGTTAGGTGTTGACCTCTGATTTTTTGACGTAGTTCCGGTTGCCGGTGTTGGGTAAGGATTCGTGTTAGACCACAAATTTCCGGGAAACAAAAGAAAATTAGGTCAGGCTTCAAGACAAGACATTTGAATGAGCATAAATTATGTTGATTGACGCCAAACGAAAATGTAAAGCTGCCTTAAACTGGTAGAATTTGAACAGCGCCATTTTACGGTCATTCCTTGATTAAGATTATAATCCGAGATTAGTTGAATTTTATTATGAATTTTAACTAACAACTCGCTTGGAAAATAAGGACATTTTGTTATTTCAAACTAATACTTTTGACTTGCAAATATAGAAAACTGTCTGCTAGTACATTTTAAGCTTCTCCAAGGGAAAATGGAGCATGTGGGGGAAATAAGACGCACAGATATTTTATTAAATCCTGTTAATAATGGCGCTTTTTAGGAGGTTCAGTTCAAGGCGCCTTAATTGAAAGGTGGGTCTGATTCTTGAAACTCTTCCGAATAAGGTAGAATGATATATTTATATAATCTTTCCTACTTTAAGCTTTTAAGGCACCCTATTTTCCATTCTGCGGGGCAATATATAGCTTATTACAAATTCTATGAATCCAGTTTAGTCATGGGATTCAAGTAGATAACATGAACTATGTGGAGTCGTAAATTCACTATGTAACAATATGATCTGCTCTAAATCGTATGATGTGAGTTAGTCTAGCGGTAATGCCAGCAATTCTCGATCAGCGGACCCTGGTTCGAGGCTCGCCAAAATCACGATTTTTTTTTAATGAATGTTTAGAAGTTTAAGGAGCCGGTCCAGCTCCCGTGAAAGTGCTGATATAGCACGCTGTGTGCATAACAATAGCACTCTGAGTGTAGTCCCTATGCATGCCCTTAAAGTGCTATATACAGCACTTCAGTTTTTACAGTGTATGTATGTATCACAAGAATGTTTATTTTGTCGTAATTTTTGTTAAAAATACATGTACATCATTTTGCTCATTTATTACTCTGTACACTTATATGGAAAACAAGCTGTACACTTATATTGAAAAATTGGAAAAAATGTATTGAAATCGAAAAAAAATTCATTCTGTGACCTTCATTTGAATCATATTAGCTGTCCATACGATGTGAGATATCTCGATGCACTTAGGGACACAGCCTGTGATCTCATTCGCTAAGGAAAGCGAATTATTCAAATCAAATTAGAATTACCATAAATTCCAAGGTGTAAAAAAGGCCTTGTACACAGGTCTGCAAGGAAACAGTTCCCCACCCTTCTGTATTTCCTATGCCCTTTACACCGGAGGTGTTATTTTGATTTCGTTACTACATGCGCTAACCAAGCTGTAAAGGCATTTACATCAGTGATTTCAGCCATTGTTTTAAAGGCATTGTTTAAAGTGTTCAATCACTGACGTCGTCACTGACGACGTCGGTCACTGACGTCGTCCTTCGTCAGGCAAATCATGCCTCTTGTAGTGGGCAACGGTGTTTTGATTAAATTAAATTTAGAGCCAAGATGAATTACCTCAATCTACTTCAGCAGAGTCCCGTGATAGAAAGAGTTCTGAGATGATATCAATGTCCGAAACAAAATGGCGTTCAATTTATTTTTATTTAGAACCATGTTCGATTTCTTTGTTTAGAACATGCAGGTGCTCATCAAAAGAAAAGATGTGGAAAGCCTGGCTCGCCCGAGGCGGCAATTGTTGACTTTAGGGATCGTATCAGCATAACTTGTACGGTCTTTTGCGCGTAATGAAAGAGTGATATCATGTTAAAAATGATTGCAAAATGCGCAATGCACACAATACATTTAATAACTGGCTTATGAGTACATTGCCTTCACAGGCGCGATTAGCGCAGGGACTGACACACTTGAAATGACGCCTCGTGTGAGCCGGGCTTAACAGGAAACAATATGGCGTCAAAAGCATGGGTTATCGTAACACTTTCATAAATAGGGACTGCGGTTCTTCCACTGCAGTTCTTACACATGTCCATGGCGAAGAAACTTCTTTAATACACACCTTAATGATACTGTCCATAGTGTACTTGTTGGTCATCCAGAAGTATGTTTCTGCGATTCTCTTGATGACGAGTTGGGTGAACGAGTTGGTGGACGCCTGCGAATAGATCCCTTCGTAGCTATCCCTCGACAAGACACAGCTGTCGAGGACCTGTCCAACAATACGGTAGCGGAGCGAGGAGTACTTATCGATGGCGTCGACGAGGTCGAGCATTTCGGCGTAAACATGGCTGCTGACGGAGAAGGCGTGGATCAGGAGAGGGCGCTTGTCACCATCGGTGACGTAGTCAAGAATTTCGCGGGCGATCTCCTTGGCGTTGGCCGGCCAGGCAATGTCGATAGGGGGGTCTTTACGACTAGGACATCCATTCTATATAGAGAAAATGAAAAATTGCAAAGAGAATTTTAATATGTCAAATTAAATGAGAATCACAAGGCGATTCACATTGTATCGTAAACGGGACAGATAAAAGAAGAAGCTTGACATATCACATTAAAGACGAGTTCTGGTCATAGAATTCCATTTTGAGAGAAACTGTCTAGAAGCATTGGAAAACGGTCATTACGTAGTACATAAGAATTGGTGTATACTGAGATGTTTTGAATCATCAAATTAAATTGCTGACAATTTCACGCACTGCAAACAGAGATGGGTACATGGGACTACACCGTCTCCGGACACCTACCCCCTGGACGACCACCCCCGGATAACCACCCCTAGGATAACCACCCTCTAGGACAACTACCCCCTAGGGCAACTACCCTCTAGGACGACTACCCCCCTAGGACAAGTACCCCCCGGATAACTACCCCCAGACAACTACCCCTAGGACAACCACCCCCTAGGACATCCACCCCCGGACCGGACTACACACCCGTGTAACATGTAATATTTCGAATGTGAGGGTATTTAAAGAGCAATCTTGTTCATGAGCGCTATACAAGAGCCCATTATTATCTATTAATAATATCTATTATAAAACGGGTTCAAGAATGTAGCCATCCTGATTAGTCAAATAACACCTCATGACCGTGCAAAAAAAAAAGTGATAACATACGGCAAAAAAACTCTAAACCACGGAGCTGCGCGTACGCGTACCTCTGGTGCGTGCAAACTTAAAACGCAATGAAATCGCGTAGTTTAATTGTCATTTTAGCTTTGTGTTGGCTGCGCTTCTGTGATGTCATCCAGGAAAGCAAATGGCAGCCTCCATGACTGTGCAACTCTTGGCGTTTCTATGGGGTTCGTAACCATTTTTATAGACTTCATAATCATATTGCCGACCCGTTTTATAAAACTATTAATACATGGTTGTGAGTTCGTGCGTTAGTGCGATCTGGCAACACGCAGGTTTTTATCATGGTGTCAAACACACTCGGCTTGCGCCTCGTGCGTATAGTACACCACGATAATAACCTTTGTGTTGCCAGATCGCACCCATAGACAAGATCGCACCAACGCACTCCCAACCATCTATTAATATTATATTAATATTATTATCATTACTATTTTTATCATCTTCATCTTACCCTTTGCGGGTGTAGAGCTCTACATATTTATTGACGTGACGCGGCTTCGCAAGAAGCCAAGTGAACATGACCACGAGAGGTCTCTCCGACGGATGTCCGAATGCCTCATCATCAAACGGTGACGATGACGTGCTTCCGAAGTCAACGTCCGATTCGAAGAGGCTCTCGTCGTGGAGGAAGTCGTCGTTGGTCTTGAGTTCGAGGTTGTCGGAGATGACAGTGGTGTTCAGCTCGATCAGTGAGAAGCTATCGATGACGCCCAGGACATCGAAGACGTCTGATGACGATGACGACAGACGAGCTCGGGTAACCTGGATATCGAGAAAGTAGAATGTGCAATTCATAATTCCCAACTCATTTGTCAGTGTTCAATAGGACAGTTTGTTAATGAAATCCCATAGTAAGTTCACGGTAATGCGTTATATCTTGCTAAATATTATGAATTGTATCATGGAAAAGAAAACTTAAATTTACTTAAATTTAATTTCACTTGATATTTTGTCTGATCCGAGCTGTATGAGGGCTATCAGCTGGATACAGATATACTAACATTTCGATTACGTCATTATTACCTAATCGAGCCAGTGAATGCAATTAACCCATACGCCAGTTATAAAAGTATTGTTTGGACGGTTTGGCCAGTGGCGGATCCAGGGGGGCACTTCCGGCCCGTGCCCCCTTTTTTTGGAAGAAATATGCATTTTGACCATAAAGGATCCGCCCCTTTTAGAATGAAAACTTTTTGTTGTTGTTGCTTGTCAGAGAATTATGGAGGGGAACTGGACCCCCATACCCCCCCCCCCCCCCCCCGCCTTTTCGAGAAGCTGGCAAGACCAAAAAAATACGGGTCTACCTTTTCCAAAAGTTGACAAACCTGCATCCGGGGTTTTAGATTTGCTCCGTAAAGTAAGGGACAAACTAGCTTGGATTTGCCCAGTTATCAATAAATTCCCATTAATATTCCAATGAACAAAAATCCCCTCCCTAACAGGAGTGCGGGCACAATTTTGCCGGGGGGGGGGGGGGGGATTGCAAAATGAACGGTGCAAACAATACTTTTAATAACTGACGTATGGGTCAACTGCCTTCACAGGTTCGCTAGCGCGTGTAATTACGCAATGGAAATGGCGCCTTGTGTGAGCTGGGCTTTACAGAATCAAAATTTAAAATGGCATTAAACTGGCAAAATTTGAACAGCGCCGTCTCACAGTAACTGCTAAATTGAGAATACAATTTGAAAATTAACTGCATTTTATTTTGAATTTTGACCAACAGCTGTTTGGAAAATAGGCATATTTTATATTTCAAACTATTTTTTTGTACATTTTTTTGCACATGTGGAATTTTACCTACATATACATTCTAACCTTCTACAAACTAGAATCGGGTATGATGGGACAATTATTAGAGGCATAAACACTTTTCAAATCCTGTTGAAAGATGGCGCCATTGCGAGCTTCGATTTACTGTCACTTAAAATGGTATTTGCAATAGTTACGGGCTGTAACTATGAGAAATGTGAAAACGAGGGGTATATTGAAATATACGACTCAAAATTATATCCTAATGGATATTGTACTAAAAGCAGAAAGGTTATGTTTCTGTGACAGCTCCTAACCTCTGATTGCCTATCATCTTCCTAATTAAAAATAATAACAGTTGCAGGTAGTCATTTGGCACACTTTAAAGGGACAGTGCCGCTGTGCCTTTTAACTTGTTTTGAACTATCAAATACTTATTTGGCGGTTGGAATGAAACCAAAAAAAAATGATTTTAATTTGTGATACAAAAAAGTAGCATGATTTTGTTTTTCTCCAATGTAAATTGAAATGATAATAACATCGATTGATCTATTTTTTTTATCAACCCCTCCCCTTGTCTCTCTCGAGCACTTCTCCCCTCTCTTTCTCTCTCTCTCGCTCTCTCTCTCTCTCTCTCTTTCTCTCTCTCCCTCTCTCTTTCTCTCTCTAAGCTAGGACTTGCAAAGTTTGATGACCTTTTTTTTCGGAAAGCACCATTTACTAAATCACCCTCTCCCCAGAAATATCCGCCAACATGGTCTTCTATGTGTCCCTTCATCTACCCGATATCAGGATATTACACGGGAGGTAACAACTGCACACTCGAGTTACCCCTCTTTCGATAAGTTTAGAAAATTATCTGAGCTTAAATTTTAAGAAGGGGGTGCTGTTGTCACTTTTTCAATGGTGATTGTTCGGATGTAACAAAGATCACCATAAATGCATTGGTGTGATTTTCCACTTTTATTCGATTTTATGTAAACCGGTCCAAATTTAAGAAAGAGGAACCCAATTTTCAATCTCTTCTCTCTTTTATGAAACTCAAATATATAGCAGAGTATGTTGTTCCTGCCAAACACGGTAAAACTAGGCAACATTTTCGGAAGTTTGTATTTTCCATTTAATTCATAAACCTGACACTTCAATATATCACTATCAATAACCATTGTAAATACTTAAGGCCTACGGTTTTGAGTACCCAATAAAACAATACACGGGGCTCGGATACCCAGCTATCTAAAATAAGTCAATACAAGAAATAGCTATACACACTGATGTTTTGCCCTAAATTAAAAAAAAAAAAAAAAAAAGGAGAGAACCTCTTAAATGCTTTATCGTTAAAACACCGCAGTTTCTTTCTATTGCACTACAAGGGAGGTCTCCCAGGTAACACCACCAAACCGAATAAATTTTGGTCATTAGGGGTAATACAATACTTTGTTCGCTCTGTTATCGGTCTAGAGTCGGTCTCTTCGGTGTAGCTGGGGTATTAAAGATAAAGCTGGGTTCTGGTCATGCGATTACATTGCGAAAGAAACTGGCTCAAAGCAATTGGGAAATGTTGACCATGTCTACATAAGAACTGGTGTATACTGTGAGGTTTTGGATAGGAAATTGACCCAATGCACCCAAAGCACATGCACTGCACACATGAATGGGTATATGGGACTCCACACACATGAATGTTCGGCCCGAACACTTCAGCTACATCTCACGATATTTCGGAATATGAAAGCATATGAAGAGCAATATCTTTCCGGGGACTCTTCTACATGATGATCTTCCAAACTGACGTAAACGTGATAAAAGGGATGAGAAACATTCACAAACCATTTTCACCTTTTCCAGAACTCGACCTTCCCTTTAAACCCCCATGCATGTCTACATTCTATACCCTAGACGGAGGCTTCCGACTAACTGAGCAGGAAATATGAACTCAATGCCAAATGTCTAAACTTGTGTCCTGGCCAAAGCAATGCGTGATAACCGAAAATACGTAGCGCCCATGCTATACATGCTGTCCATGAGTACATCATTTTAAGGGGCAAATCGTATTTAAACTAAAATAAAAAGGTAAAAAGTTCTCATCGGTAATTTCATTGTCAAAAATGTATTAACGTCATCACTGTCATCATCCTCATCCTCATCCCCCTCGTCATTACTATCTTCTTTATTCTCATCATAGCCATGGTTGTCCTTATCCTCCTCCACCACCTTTATCACAAGCATCTGTTCACTATCATCATCATCATCCTCATCATCATTATAATATCATTCCCCTCCTCCTCCTAATCACAAGCTTCATCTGCTAATCATCGTCCTCATCATCATAACTATCATTCACCTCCTCCTCATCATCACGAGATTCATCTGCTTATCATCGTCTTCATCAT